>CP053156.1:11612645-11801114 GCA_014607495.2 Carposina sasakii
AGTGGTTCCCAAAGTGGTCCAGATGGACCCCTAGGGGTCCACAGGAGACTCGATGGGGGTCTACGTTGATCTGAAAAAATGGGGGTTCGTTCACAATTAATACGTAGATAATGTGGTGTAGCCTGTAGGGGGTCTACCAGAACCAGTTAACTTTTGAAAGGGGTCTATGAATAAAAAAAGTTTGGGAACCCCTGCTCTAGACTATCTGTGTACTAAATTTCATTACAATCGGTTCAGTAGTTTTGGCGTAAAAGCTAGACAGACAGACAGAGTTATTTCCTCATATGTAATATAAGTAAGCATTTATCCTATAGAGATTAGTATCTAGGTATCCTGGGATTTATTTTTATCAAGATCTGAAAATAAATTGATATCTTTGTCTTTATAAGTAAGGTTGTTTGTTTATATAAATAATAAAGTAAATTGAAAGCAAACAATTGCTATTGATTCGATTTTTAAACTGGTAACATTTATATTTAGAAAATATTTTACATCATAATTAATTAGAAACACGAACCAGGAAAATGAAAATGAACCCGCAAAGTACATTTTAATTCGACTTTAATGTTTGTTTACGGAAACATTATAAATAACAATTAGAAGAGCTATTTCATACTGTATTTTGAACCATATTCTTACTGAGGAAAGGATCAACATGAATACATTTGTAGAACTAGTATAATTTAAACCACATTTTGATAACAACAGAATACATATTAATTACTGATCGCATTACTGACTAGAATGCAAAGAAATAATTTTAATTGTCGGCCTGATTGAGTGATCCCTAGTTTTCTGACATTGTTTGGGTTAACATCTGTCCCCGCTACGCTGAACGACTGTGGTATCTCGTTTATGATCTTGGAAATCTGAACTCACCATTTCGGGAATGCCTTGTGTATATGTGTATATGAATGGAATGTGGTAATAATGGAGTGACAGTTACTGCTGAGGGAACTAATGTAGGTTAAAAGAAAGTTAAAAAGTACTCGTATAAATAGACAGTCTGACTCAATAAAGACTGCTTGTTCATCTAAACTATTATCTGTTCATAAAACTTTAAAAAGACGTCACATTGGTATTGAAATTCATATTTAATAAGAATAGCTATATAAATCTACAATAATTTATACAATATATTTTTTAAACTTCAATATTTAGAGGACAAAAAACAAAAATTAAACAGCGAAAATTATATGGTGTAACAGGGGTGTAACAAAGAAAGAATATTGTTTTTCTTTCGTTTTCCTTAAAGGATATTTGACTGAAGTTATAGGATTTCAATAAAAACATGTTTTGTATCTCTTTCAAGGAAAATTGATACTTATTAATACATTTATTTGTATTAATCATGATCACGTAAATACTTTCATGGTATAATATACTTAATACTCCTGTTACGTATCCAGGTAACTGTATAGCGAAAACGGGAGATCGAACTTCGTGGGGTGCCCTGGGGGAGACCCACGTCCAGCAGTGGACTGCAATAGGCTGATGATGATGATAGTAATATATTACCATCAGCTAGATGGACGGACGATATCACCGACAGGACCAGAGTGGATGGAGTAGTAGAGAAGAGGCCTATACCCAGCAGTGGGCGAATGTGGGCTGACTGATAATGATGATGATCTTTACAACACATTAACCTGGTCCTACATTAAGATCCCTAAGGTCTTGTATCACAGGTACTAAACAACAGTATATAAATACATAGATAAATACAGAAACATCCATGACTCGGAAACAAACTTCGATATTCATCACATAAATGCTTGCACCTACCGGTATTTGAACCTATGGGTCACTACCAACTACGCCAATCGGTCGTAATAACAAACAACATGAATTGTGTAAAACATAAACGATACTATCCAGTGATATAGTTACTTTGGTAGCTAACATGTAATTTTCTATTGTTTTCCTTATAATTTTATTATTGTTTAATGTGTGGCAACTAGTTGAGTAATTAATAAATGAGTTGGACTCAGAAAGATGCTGATTGTAAGTTTAACATAAATATTCGTATTGAATAATTATAATCAAGCGTTACCATTCAGAAGTGCCAGTTGTTCAAGATAAATAATAATCGTAGGTACAACATAACTAGTGTTGTAGAAAAACGATAGTATCGATAGCTAAGTTTGGTACAATACTATCGGTACACACTAATACTATCGATAGTATCGATACTATCGAAGCTCAATATCGAATGCACTATCAATAGTATCGATACTATTGCTACTGATAATTGCAATAACAATCGATAAAAACGATACCATCGATAGTTTTATCCCATCGATAGGAATACAGACGTGTTCATTTATAATTGTTAATATTTCGTATTAAAAACATATTTTATATACCTACAGATTTATTATTATCATAGTATTTAACGGTAGAGGTACGAGTAGAGGTGACAGATAAGGTAAAGTACGCCATGGGTCGAAGGAAGTACTTTCATATCATAAGTATTATATTCGCAATTGGAGCTGATACCGCAAGATCCTGCGATAAATCGGAGCCGGAAGGGACAGCTATTGCTGCGGCAGAAGCTGTTTTTTCCAACCAAATTCATATATTAGGTAGCTAATTAGTGGTTGTCCGCGACTTCGTTTATATGGACTACAGGAAAAATTCTTCATTTTCCAGACAATAAATTTTTGAATAGTCAATTAATTTGTAAGCTTGTTAATCAATCTGAATATTAACAGCAACTATATAGAGGAAGGGAAAAGCGGTGATAGGCGTGAGTTCGATACCAGTTACGGGCCTGTACCACTGAATTTATTTCATGTACGGATTTTTGAAAAATTGTCACTTAGCTATACCCGAGAAGGGTTGGCGTCAAGCAGGCAGCCGGTCGTAAAAACAAATGCCAAAACTTTGGCAATGTGAGTTTCGAAATAAACCATGTTGCGTCGACCCCATAAACAATGGTATAAGGGCAGGAAGATGATGATGATGATGAAGTAGAGGAAGGGTAGAAATTTCTACAACTAACTTAAAAACTGCTCAGGGCTAGTGAATATATGGGAGATCGGTTGACCAGTTTCGGTATTACGGGATGGTCAACCGGTCTCCGTTATCAGGTAGCGTGTCCAAAATGTTGGCTGCGTTGCCGTGCTGGATAGCTATGCCAATTCTTTGACTTAAGTAGCAGCCAGCATTTTGGTCACGTGTGGACTCCACGAGCCGCCCGGCCAGGTCCTTGTAGATTTGTAAGTTAAGTTTTTTACACCGCATTTTTTACATCTTAGTTATAGAGCGCTCCCCGGATATATAGGAATAAATATATAAATATATAAGGAACAAATATCTACGGAATACTTTTTCTGTATCTGTTTATAACATGGAACCTTAATCTTGTTACGTTATTTCTCTATGGTAGTCTATGGAATCTTGCAATTGCAAAGCTATAGCGAATATTATACAATAATCGCGTTGCAATGGCAAAGTTAATTTACTTTTGTATCGCTGACTATTGTAAGCTTACATTATTCGAATTTTATAAGGGATCAGCTATAAACAAGTTTTATTTTCGCATTGCTTTTGCAAGATACGTAATAAGGGGGCGTCCTTGTAGCATTGGAGTGAGCCTGGTATTCCGTGGTATGGATCAGCTTATAACATCCCGATAAGTTCAAACATTGTATATGTTTGCTTAGTTAGTTGACTATTATTAGCCGTATGTTTGGTCAGCTGTATAGTCAAGGCAGGAAACTTTACTTGCACATGGCTGCCGTTTGTTTATTTTATACTGTTCTGAAAGGCAGACGAAATCTTGTATGAAAGACTACAGTTATAATAGAGCTTTTCAAAAGTAAGCTATCTTCCACCCAAACATGTTTCTGAGTTAGAAATCAAATAATAACAAGAATTCTGTTCAGCAAATATAAAGTGTATTTTAATTTAACATTAATATAACCTTATCATAGTAATTAATCGTTTTGATTGAACTATAAATTTTGAGGTTGATTTTCTTCAAAATTCCTTTTTGACATCTTTCGTGCCGGATCCAAAAACCGCATTGACGTCAACGGACCGGTTCGTGCTCACGACTATCTGCGGACAAGAAGAAAAAATACTTTAGTATAAAGTGATAAAAATGTTTATGTAGTTAAGGCTGTGCCGGTGAACTTTGCCGGTAACCTCATTGATTAAGTGTGCGATGTTTAACTGTCCGATTATTTCCTCTGAAACTTGTATTTAGCATGGGTAGATTTAATACAGATAGATTGTATGTTGCACATTGAATATTATGATGGTAATTGCCAAAACGAATCTGAACAGATCATGAACGTTGGGTTGATCTTTCTACATGGTCAAAGTAAATTAGAAATATTTAAGTCAGTGTTATGAATAGGGTCATGACATTAGGTATTAAATAGAAAACTGTTTCACGTTCATATTCGGGTAGTAATGACGAATTATTCAGTGACAATTTATGACACGGGCATATAATCATACCATAACTTGAAAATTACTTAATACGAGTATGTACTGCCAAATTTTTAAAACAAGATACATACATACACACAATCACGCCTTTATCCCTTACGGGGTAGGCAGAGTACCAAGGGCCGATAGAACCACATGGTGCCACTTCTGACCATGAGATGTACAAGTTCGGTTAAAACAAGGTACTTGCGAATATAAATTCGGTAACGATCAAACTTGAAGACATTGTTTCAGACGGTTTGCAGACATACGATCCATCCTGATAGAACTTACCTACATTAATATTTTTATTCCCAAAAACGAATTCGATACAGAAGTCTATGATGCTATATGTTATCGTATGCCATTTACAATTCTTTGTACAGTATATTTCTGGCTGTACCAACATGTTATGTTTGATGTCTAACGGTTTTTTATAGGTTTTCACTGCAAAATTTATCTATTTATGTTTATGATTTGCTTTAAACTTTGGATTTTGTTGAACAAACTAAGTTGCATAGATTTTTTCTTTATATAATACATTTTTCTATTGAAGACGTAATTCAAGTTTTATAATAAAGTTCATTTTAAAACAAGCTTTTGTTGTAAATTTACGAACATTTTACTTTAATAAATGTAAAAATACACGTTAAAGTCTGAGTTGTGATTGTCTATATAGCATAACAGTGGAGATCATTAAATAATTACCGCAACTTGACCTCCAAAATATTCAGAGCATTTAGGCAATTAAAACTTATTACAAGAATGAAATAACCAAAGGATTTCACAAAAGATACCAACCTGTTTCGAGAGCAGAGCAATCCAAAAATGATTCACTAGCACCACACTGTCACTATAGTTCTTTATCTTTTGCTGTTGTATTTCACTTTGCAGTCTCGGTTAGAGGATGTAGATGATGATGAAGACATGGAGGACATGCTTCCGGAGTGGTTCTTCTTCAGCAGATTTGGCTTATTCGCTCTGAAGCTGACCCTTGCCTCCACGATCAGCCGGTCAAGGGCTTGGCGAAGGGAGGAGTGCTTCCTTTCAAATGGGTTTGTGTACATTTTGGTTTGGAGGATTGCTTTCAAGTTTGACACGAGCAATTGCAACGAGCGACTGAGCTGGTCTGACTCGAACACGCCCTCCCACCTTATTATATGATGTTGTAGTGACGTATGCGCAGCATTAGTGTACTACGCCAGGGATCTGCGTCGAGAGAATATACTTTTTGTAACGTATCATCATTTGTCTAATGATAAAGTAGTATATTTTAATTTGTTAGTTGTATTCGTTATTGACGTAGGGCGTTTTGGAAAACAAAATAATATTATTGATGCGCTTTGTGATTTGTGCGTATTTACGAGAGGTACTTAGTAGTTTTTTTTGAGAATAATGCCCATAAATGTGAGTGTGGTGTTTACCAGGATGTCTCTTAAAAAAAATCTCTATTTTTAGATGAAATTTATCTTTAGTAAACTTGAATAATCTAGAAAGACTGGGGTTATTTATGTCATTGCATGCACTTGCATTGCATCTTTTACACTATAAATAAGTATACGAGTATAGGTATAGTTTCGTTAGCCTTTATTTACATTATGTATAAGTGTGAGATATATAAGGTTCGTTTTGTATTTTCACATGAAAATTGTTAGTTTGCATATTTCAAGCCATCGAGATTTGCAACAACGTCTTAATTTGACTAAGTTAATGGTCGATAGTTCAGAAATAGCCTTATACATACATATAATCACGCCTTTAACCCTACGGGGTAGGCAGAGCACCAAGAGCCGATAGGACCAAATGGTTCCACTTCTGACCAATTTTGAGGGTATAGTTGAGATGTACAAGTTCGGTTAGTGGTGACAGCTGACCAGCCCATCGCCTACAAAACACCAAGACCTTCTTATCCCGCTACTGACTTGTACAGTATACCCGGGAAGAGAAGCAGCTATAGTTGGTATTATACGTTTTTTTTTTCACTCCCAGAGCAGCATAGAAGAGAATAATCTTATGGTTATGTAAATTTTTAGATTCGAACCTAACTTTCGAACTTTTCTGATTGGAGAACGAGTGTCTTCCCAGCTCCTTTTTTACACCTGGGTACATACACACATCCTGTGCTAAAGCGGGGCTTTATTAGTATACATCAGCTGCATCTCCTTCCGTGCATGTTATAAGAGTCGACCACAACACTAGGATGTTCTTTCTGGCGAATATATTGCCACTGATCATTAACATGTATCCCCACTATGTTAAACGTTGCAGTGGGATCTCATTTATGATCCAGTTCTGACTACCCCATTTTGGGAACACTACCGTGTATATGTATAAATGTATGTTACATACACATATATTTTGTCTAAAAAGTAAGTACCTATAGTGATGAAATAGCTGATTGGATTAAAAAAATTATTTGACACTAGTGGACGCCCGCGACTCCGTCCGCGTGGACTACGGAAAAAACAAAATGTCGAAGTTATCCGGGATAAAAACATTTTCCCGGGATAAAAAGTAGCCTATATGTTAAGTGGGACCTGTCACAATATATTCCTGAAAACTGTATCGAAATCGGTTCAGCCGTTTTTGAGATAAGCGTGCACAAACGCACAGACAAACAGACAAAAATTCAAAAAATCATCGCTTTGGGTGCTATTGCGTTGATAAAGGTCTCCTATAATATTTTTCTCATATATCTTCCATGTACAGACAGCGATTCGTTACATTTTTATTATATGTATAGAATAGATAGATTTAGATGTGAGATCTCTCATCTCCTGATGTTATGGGTAATGAGTGTGTTCTATGTTTTGATATGAACTATACCTATTTATTCATATCTGAAAGATTTGACTTCCCACTTCTTATAATTCTTGACTGATTTATAATCAGAGTTAGAAGTTATTGTCATATAACTTTTGGAAACCGAAACGATCAAAATTATATAAATAAAATAAATAATATTCGAGTAGAATATAAAATTTAAATTATCTCAATAACTTTCACATAGCTTTAAAGACTGATGACGTAATTCAAAAGTGAAATGACTATGGCATGACTCCATTTGTTGACCGCCTTCGGGAAATCCATATATACGGTAATTTAAGGTACAAAGGCGTAATTTAAAATAAACATGTAAATATCGCGTCATTGTGTGGTCAGGCCTGACAATATAATTTCTTGTTAATTGATGCACGTGATGACCGGTTTCTTCTGGTATAGGAATTAAACTAGGAACTATGTGGGGTAAACCAATTTTAACCGGTTAACCGTTGTGTTACATGCCCTTGCTATCCTGTTTATTACTTTGCCCTTGTGCATTCTTCAGTTCAGTTATTATATTGCTGAGTTAAAAGATCTAGGGCCGTGCATCCGTTTGGCTATGATATATACAGGGTGTAACAGAAAGGGTATGTTAAGCGAAAAGCTATGTAAATAGCCCATTATAGAGAACCTTTTTGAGACTCGAAATTACAATGACATGTTTATTTTTATAGATTGTATGAAAATTTCTGAGTTATTTAGGAATTCATACTACCTGGAAAAATAAATATGTGATTTCGAGTCCGAAATTTTGTGGATAGTTTCCTTTTAATGGGCTATTTATATTTCGCTTAACATACCCCTTTCTGTTACATCCTGTATACATAAATTTTCGATGTGTTCTGTTATTTCTGTATTATATTATATTATTCTGTTTCCTGTGCTACACTAGAGTACAACAGCTGAATCTCCTTCCGTGCATGTCGTACGTGTCGTATGAGGAACACAGTCGGGTCGTAAGTGTCGTATCAGGCATTCTCTCAGGCCATAATCTACTTGCCACTGATCATTTACATCTGTCCCCGATATGATTAACGTGGCTGCAGGATCTTCGTTAAGATCCTGCAGTTCGGGAACACGGCAGTTTCTATGAATTTTAATTAGTTTTACATACTAAACAGGGTGGAAGTGACCGCCAGGCAAATATTGATATGGCGACTTCAGACCATGATTCTGAGGCGAAAACCACTGAAAATTTTCGCAGGAAAATTCAAATTTTTTTCGATATCTTTTTAATTTTTTCAGAAAAAAATTGTGTAGTTCGTTTAAGTAGGCCTTAGGTAATGACTTAAAAACAAAATTTTAACCTATGGATGATTTAATAAAAAAAAAATTTTCAAAAAAGTTCAAAATACTGATCAACCCCAATGGAGAGTCACAAGTGATCCAAAATACAGCAATGTGTCACACAATAACCAATAAGCCCGTTTAACTAGTGACAGGATCACCCAATACAATTAGCGCGGAAAGCAATCATTGAGGATAATCAATTTAGAAATGCATTTCCTGCGAGTAATAACACTGTCATATAACTCAAAGCAATAGTACCTACTTGTTCAGTATTTCAGTATTTGCCTGGCTGTCACACACATCCTGTATATAATTGTGGGTATAGAGCCAGAACTACAGGATCATGAAGGGCATGCTATAGCTAAGTTTATTTATTTATTGCTGGTTATATTAAGAATATATCATCATTTTCAATAGCACACGAACTTCTTTATAATATCATATCCTTATGTCTTGAAGTCAAAGGATGTGGTGTGGTATGTACCAAATATTGTTATGGTGTTTGAAATTCGGCTAAGTATCTTAATGTATTTTAGCGAATTTAGTTTAAATAAATACATCATGCACTTCTCCATATTAGCTTTAACTTTGTCTTTAGGTTCGACCGTTCGCGTAATTTTCTAAAAAAAATTGCTTAACATTATCACGACTAAAATTATATATGAACGATGCTACTTGGACTTTTTGATGACGTATTGTACTATACTCTAATTATTTATTACAAGTGTAAAGAAATAATTATGTAATTTACATAACCTATACATAAATATAGGAATTGCATCAATTAATAAAGGTTAGAACTTTTAAGAAATAGATAATAATGATTGCACTGACTTGACCTTTACTCCTATTAAAGTGTAAAAACATTAAGAGCTGAGTGAAGTCACCGGCTACGAGTGTAAAAAAAATGTGATAAGTATGACTTTGTTCCCACACGTCAGTCAACGTTCAGTCACGTCACCGGTCAGGCACGTCAAATAATGTTTACATACAAGTGTCATACTTTTATCCCCACACACCGACCGTCTCATTTCACGTCTCATTGTCATTCATTTTGCCATTAATAAAGGTACAAAGTAGCGTATTCGCCCTCTTTGTTTCTCTTTCTCCAAGCTTCATGAACCCAGACCCGACGCCTGTTTACAAGTTGCTCTTCTTCTTCATCTAAAATTAATGCGATCATTGCCAATTGCGTATTAGTCAAACATGGCATTTTATCCGCCAGGGCAGTATCTGTTCTATAGCGTGACACACACCTAATCACAGACCAACCTGTAACGTGACTGATGTATGTGTACAATGCTTTAGTCAAACCGGCGACGTGACTGACGAACGACATGACGGTGACTGGTGTTTGTGGATGCGTACACAAACCGTCACCGATCAGTCATCGGTGACTTGACGGTGACTGATGTGTGTGAGTGCACCTTTAGTCAGGAGCTAAAAAGCCGAATTCATTTTTAGAGATATACAGGGTGTTTTTTCGTTGCCACCCTTAACGAAGGGTACGTACTCTGTACATCAAATAAAGTAAGTTTATCATCCTGTAGAATAGTAATACATACATAGGTTTATACTGGAATAGAGATTAATAAAAAAATACTAATCTAAAGGCGAAAGTAACTAACTCTGTCTGTCTGTCCGGCTTTCACGCTACTCGTAAAACGTCTGAAGCAATTTAAATGAAATTTGACACATAGATAGTTTAGGATCTGAGGACAGACATAGGCTATTTTTTATTACGGGAAAATACTTTTATCCCCTTTTATCCCGGATAATTTTGACATTTTGCATTTCTGCAAAAGCTGCAAAAATAATTCTATGGAAACAAAAGAAGGTTCGATCTCACTACGAGTTTGATCTCGATCTCTAGTATCCCTTCAATCGGTTGTAAGCAAGTTATATCTATTGTGTATTGCCCTTAACTATAAAGATACTTACTACCCTTAAATACTTGTGATAGCATACACGATAGTTACCAGCACCAGTATGATGAATTTGGTGAGAGCGAAATGTCTCACTTTTAGAGTGGGTTCCCACGGTGCGTGATATTACGGACGGACGCGCACCAACCCGCACCACCGATCGTGGGAAACGGAGCGTCCATGGTAATACAGACGCGTCCGTGGTGCGCGTCCGTCCGTAGCCGTCGGCGCGTCCGCGTCCGTCCGCGAAATCACGCACCGTGGGAACCCACCTTTAAACGTCAAATTCACAGAGCTATTAATAACTAGATAAACTAAGTGGATGTACTTTGCATGTAAAAAATAGACTTAAGAATTAGAATAGACACTCGTTCTCGAGCCAGGACTGAAGAAATTAGGGCTGATAGAAGTGGTTTGCAATCTCTTTTTACACATCAAGTAGAAACACTTGCCTTGTCTAGTTATTACTTAGCTCTGTGGATTTGACGTTTAAAAGTGAGACATCTCACTCTCACCAAATTCATCATACCGGTGCTGAAGTCGAGCTATCTTTAAAAGTATTCTGTTGTCATGTCATCTCTACATAGTAATAAGCGTTTCGGCACTCCATTAACCATGCATGCATTTTAAAGCGGAATATAAATATTCGAATTTTCCGCGCAAATGGGCTGTTTAATGACTGTCCGCAATCTGATTATTTGTATATTCTAGTGATACATTAAATTGTATCAGGGAATAAATACCACTCGTATTCAAAAGCTCTCATATATATTTATTTATGTTAAGTGGTTTCTGAGTCGCAGGTTTTACATGCCATACTAAAATATCTTGCAAAAGCAAAGCAGTTAGAACGAATGTTGTACAATATTCACATTGGAATATCAAATGTCTTTGTGACTGCTCTTACAAAACTACAAAAATGCCTATGTCTTGATATCTTTCCCAGAAATGGTGCTTACACATACACCTAACATAATATATAGGTACATAAATACAGAATAGGTACACACAAGGCTGTGTTCCCAAAATACAATAGCCAGATCTGCAGGATCATAAAGGAAATCCCAGAGGCACGTTTAGCGTAGCGGGGACAGATGATAACGATCAGTTATAAGTAGCTAGCTTGTCTCCAAAGAGAATACCCGAGTTCCTTAGACGACATGCACAGAATATATGCAGGATGTGGGTGACAGCCAGGCAAATACTGAAATGCTGAACAAGTTTTGCTCTCCGCGCCAATTGTATCGGGCGATCATGTAACTAATTGAATGGGCTTATTGGTTATCGTGTGACATATTGCTGTTTTTTGGATCACTACTCGTATTGACTCTTTTTTAAACATTTTTGAGGGCAACTCATCTTTTGGTTAAAATTTAATTTTCAAGTCATCATCTTAGGCCTAATCAAACGAAGTACCTAAACTATTTTTCCTGAAAATATTGAAAAACAAAATTACGGAAAATTTTGGAATTATCCTGCGAAAATTTTCAGTGTTTTCCACCTCCGAATGCTCTGAAGTCATGGTATCAATATTTGCCTGGTTGTCACAAACACCCTGTATTCTAGTGAAGCTCCGCATAAGCACAGGCTAACCTAACACAATATAATACATCAAACTATATAATTTATTTGTAGGTATTATTAGTTCAATTATTTGTAGGTATTATTAGTTCAAATAATGTTCGAAGTTACAATATAGCTCAGTCAGAGAGCCCAATAAATGAGGTCTCATTATTTTCTACGTTTTGCCAAGGTTTCAGCAGCAGAAAAACTAAACCTAAGATATTTATTTTGCTTATTGTGGAGACTATAAATTTGTTGTCTTTCTGTTATATGTACTGTTTAGATTAAATATATTCAGACCCCTTATTACCTAACTAGCAAAAGTAAAGCGATAGCGAAAATTGTACAAAAATCGCTGATTGCTTGTCAAATTCGTATTACGTAAAATGAATTTCAAAGGAACTCTGACATTTCAAGGCGAATATTGTACAATTTTCGCTTTCGCTTTGCTTCGGCTTTGCTATTGCAAATTAGGTAATCAGGGGGCAGGTTGTGAGTCAGGCACCAGGCAAATACTAAAGTGGTGAATAAGAACAATTTTTACATACTTACTTTGCTTTATTTGCTATTTGTTTTTTTCCACTGTTTTGGTCCTAAAAAAATAAAAATACAAGTCATGTAAAAAATTCAGTGGGCTTCGGCTTCGCATCAGTCAGCACATCAATATTAGCCTTTCTGTCACTTACGCCCCTATCTACTGATATGGATGACTATTGTCATAACTGAATTATAATTATTAATTATTGAAATTCGAAGCAAACAATTATATTATACCTATTTCTCGATATCTAGAGCAATTGGCATTTCGTGTGAATAATCCCTATGTGCATTAATTACTATCATTACATGATCTTGACTCCATTTTGCAATGCACAATACGAGACCTCTAATCCTACATAATTACTCAGCATCTCTCATTTACTTTAATCCTTATAATGTACACTAAGGGTTTAAATTAAAGGATAGATGGTACGTTACTTAAGTCATTAAGGATTGCTAAAGTTAGCATGCGCATAACCTTTTCCTATCATTGTCTAGATGGAATGCTAATTTCCGTTCCTAAGAATATATTACTTGATATGTTAATGACAATGTCGATATGTAATTGAGTTCTCCACATTTATGGTGTGTCATGGAATCGTTAGGGCATTATAAGTAACTTGTTTGAAGAAATAGCAATCGTTTTAGGTATATTTGCTATGGACAAAAACCTGACTAAACTAATGGTGCTAATATTTACCCAATTAGCTTGGGAATTTTACCAGTTTTGACTAAATCTTATGATGTTTTATCTTAAACTTGATGAAAATAGAGACAGCAGTAAGGTTATCCTTTAGATAAGCTATCTGACCGTTGAAAAATCTAAATTTATATTAGATTTACGAATTTGCTGCAAGTGGTCTTAACTTAAGCATTATAAGTATAGATTTTCTTTTTTTACATATATTGAGATCATGGATTTTGGTGCATGAATAATGTACATGTACGTAAACAAGTTTTCCATTTCCAATTTACCGGGGCAACATTGAAATGTATTCCAAGTACCTACCTACTGGCGGCCGAACTGCAGGTAAATAGGTTAATGAATATTAACGGCAGGAAGTACCTCTGTACGTGTTTATTGGCCAAAATGCGGTTTGGTTAATTTGTTCACAACTGTACCTATCCACGTGGAATCTCTAAGAGATAAGCTCGCCTTTTTGAATTCTCTAATCTCTGTGTAACAATGTAAAATCACCATATTGTCCAATATTCGTGTGTACAGTAAAGAATTATCAGATCACATTAGCCTATTTGAAAAAGAAAAAGACTTAATAAAAAGTCCTGTGTCGTAGGTAGGTACTAAGAAAATAAATAAAAATTGTTTATTTCAGGAAATAATCCCATATTAGCATTACATTGGTTAATTGTCAGTGATTACAAACTAAAAACACAATAATGGTATTCCAAATACTAAAACACATATTATTATACATATACATACATACATATAAACACGCCTATATCCCTTACGGGGTAGGCAGAGCACCAAGGGCCGATAGAACCACATGGTGCCACTTCTGACCAATTTTGAGGGTATAGTTGAGATGTACAAGTTCGATTAGTAGTAACAGGTGGTCAGCCCATCGCCTACAAAATACCAAGACCCTCATGTCCCTCTACTGACTTGTACAGTATGCCCGGGAAGAAAAGCAGCTGTAGTATTATACGTTTTTTTTTCACTCCCAGAGCAGTATAGAAGATTATATATATTATAGGTATATTGGTATAAAATAGAGATTCCGTGAAGTTATTATTAGAATTATACTTCAAGTTTATATGCGTTTATTTATGAGGGCGATAGAGTTTAAGTGCGGTCAAATCAAACGTACATACCTACTTCATCGGGTATAACTTCTTTATTGGAAGTTTAATAAAATAGCAAAAAAATCTACCTAGTGTTTGATTTTTGCTTATTTTAAGAATATAGATTAATGATGGCTTAAAATACATGAACAAAAAAAAAAACACAAAAAAAATGGTAATCTCGATTGAGTATTTGCAAAAAGAATAGAAAAGTTACAAGTCTGTATAGCTCATGTACGAGTATAGGTATGCTTGTTAGTATTAAGTTTCCCTAATGTTTCCAGAAGTTGAGAAACCCTTTCACGATAAAAAGATCAGCACTGTCCAAACATCCAGGTAAGGACCTAAGCAACGTTTTACCATCGGGAAATTATTTCTTTTTGAAAAACTTTAATGTTTAAAACTTTCTAGTCCAGTGTACCTATACTGTAATTCTCTGTAATTGAATCGTATTAAAATAACGATTACTTCCAAATAGGGTTACCATATCTCAGGATTTGTCCTGAGATTTCAGGATTTTTCGACTTTTCTCAGGATTGCGGCCGGATTTTGCAAATCTCGTGATATCTCAGGATTATTTAAAACATCTTTAATTAAAAGTTAAACAAACTAAAAATCAGTTAAAATCTATACTTATTTATCCAAGTGAAACAAACTAAAAATAATCTTTTGGTAACAACCGCGCCGCTTTAAGTGCGATGTGCAAGTTGCAATGCGTGAGCTAGATCCGCAGTGTATAAAACGATAATAATATGTTTTGAGAGAAAATTGTTAAACTGTATAAAATCTCAGGACTTTTCCATGGAAATCAGGCCTTTTCTCCGATCTTTTGATTTTTTCATCTGGTAACCCTACGTTTGATATATACGGTTAGGTACTATTGCTCTTTTATAGTATAGGTTCTCTATGGTGGGCTATTTTTATAGAATTTCACCCTATCTTAGCATACCCCTCCTTTTACACCCTGCATATGCATACACACCGCTGTGTTTCCGCAATAGGGTAGCTAGGAACTGGAGGATCATAAAGAAAATTCCACATTCAAGTTTAGCAAAGTGGGGACAGATGCAAATGACTATGTGACATGGTGCTAACTGCTAGCTTATGACCTGAGAGAATACCCGAGTTCCTTAGTCGAATCTTACGACACGCACGGAAGAAGATGCAGCTGATGTATTCTTGTGAAGCCCCGCATCATCATAGGTGATACACTTCAGAGTAAAGTTATTCCATCTCTACTCCACATCAATTAATATTAGGGAGGGAGACACCGTTTTTCCGAAACTCACACAATATATAAATTAGTAGGTAAGTGGAATATAATATTTATATAATAATGTTTAATATATAATAATATTTACTAGTATTTAGAGGGCGTAATGTTATCAGTAGGAATGTCCCATTCGTCCTTTTGCTCGGCTGCGAGAGTGTTTGTCAACATCTACCAAGTAACAAATAGGCACTCGACTCGACGAAAATCGACGTTAAGGGAGTAAAATAAAGGCTTTCGGTCAAATTCGGTGACATTTTCTATGTTTTTCAAATGTTTTGTCTTGATACTCGTAATCCTAGTCACGTTAATCATAGAGGATCCAGTTTCAATAATAACACAAGAACTAATTAACAAATCGCTCTCTCCAAAAAGTGTAGGCCAGGGGTTCCCAAACTTTTTTTCTCATAGACCCCTTTTGAAAGTTAACTGGTTCTGGTGGACCCCTTACAGGCCTACACCACATACGAATTTAATTGTAAACCAACAGTTTTTCACGTCAACGTAGACCCCCATCGAGTCTCCTGTGGACCCCTGGGGGTCCACCTGGACCACTTTGGGAACCACTGGTGTAGGCTATAAATAACCGTTATTATTCAAGATATCTATTCTTACAATATTAATGGGGTAGTCGACACGTTAACCGATAACTAGTTCAATGTATGACTTAGGTTTAGAATTAATCCTTTATTGTTTTATGTGGAGATAGAAGTGTGACCTTAACCTTGCCGATGATAAGCGCATAGCAATTGAGGTTGATGTACTGTATTCACTTAGCACGTCTTGCACTACATCATGCGTATGAACGAGCAAAAAACCGGATATTTCGACTTTTCTAGAAGCTATGTTCCAAAACTTTGGATAAGGTAGGTACCTAAGTAAGATAATTTGAAAAAACTGGATATTATAATTTCGAAGAATAATACAATAGGTAAGTATATTATCAAAAGTTATAAATGTACTATTACTTCGTCTTCTACATGCTATTTAATTTTTTTGCAATATGTAGAGATATTATTAGTATACATGCATACATACATATAATCACGCCTTTATCCCTTACGGGGTAGGCAGAGCACCAAGGGTCGACAGGACCACATGGTGCCACTTCTGACTAATTTTGAGGGTATAGTTGAGATGTACAAGTTCGGTTAGTAGTGATAGGTGGTCAACCCATCGCCTAAAAAACACCAAGACCCTCTTGTCCCTCTACTAACTTGTACAGTATGCCCGGGAAGAGAAGCACGCTTATTAGTAAGAAGAGAAAAACGTATTATTAGTATAGTAGGTAGTATCTACGTAGTTTGATTTGTAAAGACCTTAGGAGCAACGACTAGTGTCGTTTATTGCAATACTACTTGTTGCCTGCGACTTCGTCCGCGTGGACTACAAAATATAGCCTAGGTAGGTACTCGTATGTTCTTCACCGCACACCCGACTATAAGTAGGTATGCAAAATATTATGAAGATTAGATAAATGAAATTGTATTAGGCGTTACAATTCGGAAGTTCAAACATTTACTATGGGTGCGCCCACCACCGGGCCCTACACCCTCCACTGACCCTCGGATCTGATACTCAATTAATTTTGCGACAACAGCACTTGCACTAACTACAATGGTCCCAACTGAGAAACCAGACCCGAGCACCTAGCATGCAAGACTTTTATTTTGTTGGCAATTGCACCATTCCGAAATCAAAAACTAGATAAACAATAATACATACTGTAAAGACCTTCGCCAACAAGTTCGTGGCATCCTCAGGATTATAGAAATTAGTAAATTAGTAAACCACTAATTACTTTTCCTTTAATTCTGTCCCTAAAAACCCAACACATTACTTACACAGAATTAACTACCCTCTCTAAGTATTAAAAAATATATAAATAATTACCCACCATTATTTCGAAAATACTATTGTACTAAATTTAAATGAAAAAACTTATTAAAAAAATTCAAAAATTTAAAGAAAAACTAGTGCGGGTTTTTTATATGCAACAACAAAAATTGTTTGACATTGCCATTATATGTATACGTTACTATTTATTTATTTACTCTAGCAATCTTTTTTCTTTTCTTTTCTTTATATATACAGGGCTTATCTCTATTCTATATCGTGGACTACAAAATCTCCACGGGCTATAGACGAATGCCCTTTTCACACCTATATATACTAACAAAACGTATGTATCTGATTCTAGTTTTATACATTTTTTTGTGATATGTATTCAGGGAAACTGTTCTTCATCCGAAGTTACGACCCGACTGTTATAAACAGAATTAAGTCAGGACAGTGCAAGCTATAAACTCCTGATTTTTTATCAATCATATCAATAATAATATAATAATATTATCAATAATATCAGATCCGAGGGTCAGTGGAGGGTGTAGGGCCCGGTGGTGGGCGCACCCATATTATGAAGATTAGATAAGTAAATAAATCGTAAAGTGTTTATACTCCCGCATTTATAACGTTAGTTAGGAACAAAGACCTTGCATCGTACCATCCGCTGTCCTTAGACAATATCGAATTTGTTCATACAAACTCGGGACACCCTTCGTCCACTACAAATAGGTCCTTAAGGGTCTCTATAAGACGGCAAGTCGTAATATTGTGCGGGAAAGGCCGCAATTCCTCTGAGATGGGCTCGTTTACGGAGCAGCTGGTGCCATGGTAACACAGATAGTTTAACCCCCCACACAAACAGGGGGGTGTTATAAGTTTAACATGCTCGCTGATGTTTTGCAATGTCAATCTACCTATACTTTTTACTGTTGATTTACTGATTTTCGTTTTCCACAATTAGTAGAAAAATTGCATCTATCTAAGTTATACTTACTAATGCGTTTCCAGTTATACCTCTCAACCTCAAATGCAACCAGTCGTTTAGGCTCTGAGCGTGCCAAATAAATATACACAAATAAATATATAAATATATATATATATATATATATATATATATATATATATATATATATATATATATATACAGACGGGTAAACCCAGAACATCGCCCTTTTCACGGGTTTTAGAACAAAGTTTAATCTTTATACCGAGGAATAGAGCTATTTTCTTAAACTAGTAGATATTTTTCTAAGGTCCACCATCAACAACCAGCTAATTACTAAACAAAATCTGTGTATATCACATTAGTGTATTAGGTAGTAGTTGTGCTAATTGTAACAGTGCTGCAAAAAAGTGTAACTGTACAAAGTTCACTCTTATGTGTAATAACTGTGGTTTTTCTAATATGTGTAATATAAAATTGTTTTTTAAATAGTGTGATATAAAAAATAAAAATAAATGTTTTATATGGTTAAAAAAGGTGTTCTCAGCCTGTAACTGGGTAAGCCTGACTGTTCTTACTTCTACTTCAATGATTGTTAGATTGTAAGTGTTCTTTTTAAATGTTTATGTTTATGATAAATAAAGACCTTTGGAAACAAACAAACAAACTAAACAAGTCATGTTCTTTTTTGTTACGTTACAAAAACGGTCCCCGAATGACGCACGAGCGCAGCTTTACAAAACGCATTACTTGTACGATACTAAACTGGTTTTTATCTGATATTTATGTTAATTATATATGAGGTGTTTTTAAAATCAGTGATTTGCTTTTGACACAAAACTAGGTAGGTAAAAAGAAACAACTTTCACTATGGGACCAACTCCGAAATAGGTAGTGCAAAAAACACAGCTGTTCCATATGTGGGGGTGGTGAAAAGGGAAGCGCTTCCGGCCCCACCGGGCCACTAGTAGTTGTTTTGGCCCATGTATATATTCCAATCATTGTGAGAAACTTCGATATCGCGTTCTAGGATTTTGCATTCGATTGTGGTTCTCTCTTGCATCCGATAGATGGCCCCGCTACATCACTTCTAGACCGGAGGTCGATATGTCTTCGGCAGCACCCAGCGTGTACTCTCACAAGTATGCATTCGGGTCGGTGAGTCGACCGGAAAGTGTTGCGACGAGCGTGCAGGTGATACGTTCTGGTCGGTGAGTCGACTGGGAACGTATTGCAGGCGATACGTTCTGGTCTGCGCGTGGACTGGGAACATGTGCCGTGATGCCGTTGCGTGCGTGCGTTGCTAACAGGTCCAGGAAGCTGTCATGGCGGGTTCTTATAAATCTGCTGGCTGCTGGCGTGCTGCTGCTGCTGTCGTGGAAGGAGAGGAGAGGTGATGCTTGCATGATACCTTGTTGCGGAGTGCTGCGATGATGATGAAGTTCCTGAAGGCTGAAGGTTGCGTATGTCCAATTCACAGGGGTCACCAGTCTGGGGGTGGTGAAAAGGAAAGAGCTTCCGGCCCCACCGGGCCACTAGTAGTTGTTTTGGCCCATGTATATATTCCAATCAGGCGACTTCGATATCGTTCGTCGGTTCTCTCTTACATGATGATAGCTCCGCTACACATACAATCTTGAATAATTACTGCACTGAAATCTATGGAACAGTTGATTTTTTAAATTAAAAACATAGGTAGGTACATGATAACATTAAATAATATTGTCTGGGCAGATTTTACTATATAGGTACACATACTCGTACATACGCATCTCATCTAGCTTATTTGAAACTACTTACGAAAAAAAAACTTACGTGAAAATACTTAAATTACGTGAAAAACTTTAAAGGTTGTTGGTTCTTATCATCAATTAAATTAAGGTTTATCAAGTGGCATGTCAAATGTTGTTAATAACCGACTTCAAAAAACAGAGGGTATCTATTTGTTGTTTATAGGATTCCTTACAGGAAAAAGTCGAATGTGAAAGCCAGTCCTTTGAGTTAATCTTCGTTCATATTGAATTTCCTTTTAATTATATTTCGGGTCACACACCGGTCCCTGGCGAGTTGGTAACATTTTGTTCACAAAATCCCCTAATTAGGGCGATGCTACAATGGTCTTACTCTCGGAGGCTTACTTGTGTGATATTAAAAAAACGGAGGCCGAATTTTGGGGTTCTATAGAATAAAACATAGAGGTAAAATTGTAAAAATATCCATCTCACACGTTAACCCGAAAAAAAAGAATAATATAATTTCTGCATGTTACTCGTATTTCCAAAATAGGTAGGTTCTGTAGCTCCAGAGATAACTTTATGTGTATATGTGGAACTAAATGTGCTGATGGATGAGGGGTTTAAAAAAATACATCAGCTGCATCTATTTCCGTGCATGTCGTAAGAGTCGACTAAGGCATTCTCTCCTCAGAAGATAGAGCTAGTGAATGCAATCCCGATCCCGCGGGAGCGAGATCTCGTTAATTTTTCGGGATCAATCCCGACGCATCAATCCCGAGTTCCCGTTCCGAGATTGACGGAATTGGGCGGCAGTAGTCAGCGACTCTCAAAGAATATACTTACTCTCTAACGGCGACGCTACACACGTCCACTCGGGGCGCAAGTGGCGCGCTGACCAAAGAGTATAATAAGCGGCATGAACGCCAGACAGCGTTAGAAAACTATTCCGACTATTTCCGAATATTAGCTACAGGTGACGAGTGGGACAGATAATATAGAACTGTGTCGAGTAAGTGAGAAAGAAGTATATTGCAACGGACATCGGGGTACTGCAACGGACATTAGATGCCGTAACAGATGACACTATTAATACCCTTTGTTATTTAAGGAGTCATTTTCAAAATCACTCGTAGGTAACTACTTCCTAATTCCCTTGAAATATGCTTATTGTTTTGATTACCAAATTTACCTATGTTAATTTCCTTAAAACCTGATAATTATTTAGTTGGTAAGATTAAAGAATAAAGGTTTTTATTTTCTTTCGAGTAATATGTTATTTTAGTTAACCTCACTATCACAAACAAGCAGTTATTAGCTTTTTCAGTCATCCGAATTTAACATTTTTTTAAAACTAGACGGGATCCCGAAAATTCCGGGATCCCGCGGGATTGATATTTCTAATCTCTCGAATTTGCAATCTCGAGTCGGGATCGCATTCCCTATAAGCTAGCAACTTATTACAGATCAGAAGTTATTTCAGATGTACATCTGCCCTATTGATTTGCTGAGCGTGGCTGTGGGCTTTTCTTTATGATCCTGCTGTTCTGGCTACCCCATTTCGGGAACACACCCGTATGTATACAGGGTATAACAGAAAGGGTATGTTAAGCGAAAAACTATGTAAATAGACCATTATAGAGAATCTATTTCCAAAATTTAAGACTCGAAACCGCATGTTTATTTTTCAACATTGTATGAAGATTCTTAAGTTGTTTAGGAATTCTCCACACTATCTGGGAAATTAAACATGTGATTTCGAGTCTGAAATTTTGTAGATAGGTTCCTTTTAGTGGGCTATTTACATAGCTTCTCGCTTAACATACCCCTTTTGTTACAAAAAGTTTTATAAAAAGACAACAATATTTTTTTTAATACCTCGTATTCTTTGTATGGTTACGATCATTTTCTTCTATGGAACCAACCCTGGGAAACGACAAAAAAAATATGAAAAAATACTGTCGTTTTATTGCAAACAATGTATTCGTTTGATGCCCAAAGTTCAAATATACCTATAAAACTAACATTATAATATTTTGACATGGTATCTTTGAAAAAATGTTTGTTAACCGATTTCAGATGGATTTATGAAAAAAAAAAATTAATGTAACTGGACTTTAATATCATGGAAACCCGTGTTTTCCCCGGGGATGCTTCCATAGAAAAAATTGATCGTGATGTTAAAAAAAAATGAGGTATTAAAAGAACAAAGTTGTCTTTTTACACCCAGTATGTATAAATGTAGAACCCACAATTCACTAATCCTTTCACACTTGCCTTGCGGGTAATACGTAAAGTTTTGTTGCAACTAATGAGTTCCCGGAATTAAGTGAACTTTTTCGAGAACATTAATAAAAACTAACACACCGACCTACAGTAGATAATTACATATAGGTATATCCACAAGTCCAGGTGCAGGTGAAGTTTTATAATAACTTGTTAGGTTCTCCGGGATTTTCTATGCTTTGTTTGCATTTTTCTGGTCGTCTCTGTCTGGCTTACAGGAGTTGCAGAGGCGGGAATGAGTGGTAGGCCAAAACTGTAATAAGATGAATTTACTACACACTTCGCACCTGCACTTTGTTATGTGTAAACTAATCTTTAGGTGTAGTATTCACAAACTATTGGTGTAGTAGTTACTCAGTATTACCATAGAGAGAATAAGATGTATTACTCAGCGAAATAATGGCAAAGTAAAGAGGAATTCTAGGATGCGTTTCCACCAGAAATATGAGAGAAAAATGTGTCGTTTGAGGACGTCCAGTTGTGCTGTGAAAATGTGTGGGGGTCTCCACCAAAGCTGTGCGAGCAAAATGCACCTAATTTCTTGCTTGTTTTGTACCCACACTGTGCTGAGCGAGCAAGGCAAATGAAACGATTCTATTGGTTCTAGGAAAACTCCTTCGCCGCACATCTTTGGTGGAAACCCAGTCTAAGTAGGTGTACAGGCTGGATAGGTGAACGAGTTTTCGCATGACCACAGGCTATAAAATAAACTAGCAAATACTAACTTTCATGCATTAAAAGTTATTTTTCTCATTATAACGAAACTTTCTTGTTTTCTAACCTTTACAAAAGTAAAGGAGGTCAGTGGGTATAATAGATGCTTTCTTAAAAAAACAATGTTAGGTACACTAAGTTCAAAGAGAGAGTCGTATAATTTTCAAACACTTCTCAATAATACAAAGTAGGTAAATTTGTTTGGCTTTTAGGTGAAAATAAAATTAAAATATTGACTGGTCAATTCCTCTCGCGGATAATAATCTAAGCAAACAGCTCTTGTTTTGTGCCTCGGTAATGTTGGAAAAAATTTTGTAAAGGCTAATCGTGGCTGAGTAATCTCCCTTATGATCCCGCAGATCTGGTTACCCCATTTGGGGAACATAGACTTGTGTATACAGGGTGATTTTTGGTCGTCAACGTTCCCGAAAACTACGGAATCTCCTCATCATCACGATCATTTTTCTCCATGGAAGCATACCTGGGAAGTGTCTGGTTTCCAAAATATTAGAGTCCAAAGTTGAGTAAATAGACTGCGTTTTTCTGCATAAATGCACATAGACGCGCGTAGCAGGATTTTTTCACGAAAAATAATTAATATCTGTCTATAAAAAAACTAACATAAACACTAGACACTATAAATTTCGCACGATCAAGGAATTAAAATTTTTTTTTCCCAGCATTTTTTTTGGCATAAACTTACTTTATTTCATGTATAGAATACGTACCCTTCGTTAAAGGTGGCCACAAAAAAACATCCTGTATGTATATATTACTACTTACGTAGTTATGGGCTGGTCGTAGCGAGTATAGATGTAATAACGGCCGACTGGTCTAGTAGGTAGTGACCCTGCCTGAGACGTCATAGGTCCTGGGTTCGAATCCCGGTAGATGCAAACATTGATATGATGAATATCAATGTTTGTTTCCGAGTCATGGATGTTTCTATACTTATCTATATATTTATATACAATGGCTTAGTACTCACGACACAAGACCTTAGGGATCTTACTGTGAAACTAGGTTAATGTGTTGTGAAGTGTATTTAAAAAAATTTAGGTAAAAAAACCTTTTTTAAAACAAGCTTTTATTTAAATGCGCTAAAAAGAAAAAATAAACTTTGACACTAAAACTTTTACTGTTAATTTATAACGTCATTTCAAATTTAACACATTTGACACAATTTATATGTTATAAAAGCTTGTCGCGACATTTAAGTACTCGTATTTACGTTCTTACTTTTAAATGTTTATTAGGCAGCATCTTTGTGTTGATGTTTCAGATTTTCCCATATTGTTCCCACGCATATCGAAGAAATATCCGTCGACCCTTCCAGAGCTTCGTGTAGAAGAGTAAGAGAGTAATATACAACAGGGTTCGCCCCGGTGCCCCGAGGTGGTATGTTCACGACATCATGTCATCATGCCACTCAGTCCTCGGCACGGCCTCACCTTGACTTTTTAAAAATTTAAAACTAAGAAAGTAAATACGAGTACTTAAATGTCGCGACAAGCTTTTATAATATATAAATTGTGTCAAATGTGTTAAATTTGAAATGATGTTATAAATTAACAGTAAAAGTTTTAGTGTAAATTTTATTTTTTCTTTTTAGCGCATTTAAATAAAAGCTTGTTTTTAAAAAGGTTTTTTATCTAAATTTTATTTTATACTTTTTAGTATTCACCTGGTAAGTTCCTAAGTCTGTTCATCTCATTCAACGCATCATTATTGCAAGGTCGTTTGCCAGTTAATTTTGAACAGTCCAGCTCTTCAATGAGGAGCCCTTCTAATGACTTCACCCTACTCAATTGCTTAAAAATATCTGTTTCAAAATAGATTTTCAAGTTTTAGAAGTCCGCCATATTGGATTAAGAGTGACGTCACATTTTTTTCGAGTTACTCTCAGCTGGCCCTTTAATTTGATACCCATATTGTAGGAATGCATTAAAAATAATTGGTCCGCCATTGTGGGTATGCCGCCATGTCGGATTTAGAATGACGTCACACTGTTAATCATGCATTGTCATCCGAACTGAACGTGCTCACCAAATTTCAGCCCAATCGGTTGAGGGCAAGTGCCTTAAAATTGAGTTGTAAGATTTCACCCGAACAAACATACATTGCAAGTTAAATAAAAGCTTGTAATAAAAATTAGGTAAAAAAACCTTTTTAAAAACAAGCTTTTATTTAAATGCGTTAAAAAGAAAAAATAAAATTTTACACTAAAAATTTTACTGTTAATTTATAACGTCATTTCAAATTTAACACATTTGACACAATTTATATGTTATAAAAGCTTGTCGCGACATTTAAGTACTCGTATTTACGTTCTTACTTTTAAATGTTTATTAAGCAGCATCTTTGTGTTGATGTTTCAGATTTTCCCATATTGTTCCCACGCATATCGAACGTGGCTTTAGGGTCCTTCTAGCAGTTCTGGTCACATTTTGGGGACATAACCGAATAGGTATAGCTTATTATTACTCAATGTTCCTAAATCAACTCAATTAATGACTGATGAATGAGGGTAGCGTATGTGTTCCTCATTCGATGTACTCGGATTTTTATGAATTCAAAGTACAAGCAAATATTAAAATAAAGATTTTGGACAAGGAAACGAGTCTCTGTAAGCAAGTTCAGAGCGGTTCATGCCCTCAGGTGACTGAGGCCAATTTTTCCAGTGTGTGAATATGTATCCACATTCACTACAGGTCAGTACCCCTCTAAGGTAATTGTAACGAATAGCCACGGGTGGTCGGGCATTAAACCTCTTTCAGCATCGAGATCCTGAGAGGTATACATATTTCAGAAATTGTTCTACGTTATACTAAATTGGTTAACATTTATAAAATATAAAATGGTTATTTAGGCTTCCTGTATACAGACTCGTGTTAAAAGAAAGGTAAACAAGGCGACGACGAAGTGAGACGCAGCAAAGGATTATTTTCTATACCTACTCGCGACTCCGCTCTCGTGGATGTCGCTTATTGAATGAAAGGGCATAAAAATAGCTAACAACCTATTCTCAGACCCACTGAACATACATAATATAAAATTTAAGAAAAATCGGTCAAGCTGTTTCGGAGGAGTTTGGTAACAACATGAGAATTTTATATATTAGAATATTGTTAAGCATAAAAATATAGGTAGATAAATAAATATCACCATGTAGGTAACTTCATACGATTAGATAGTAACAATATTACATTTATCTATGGGGAATTACAGTTACTGTGATATAACAGCAATTTATTCCCAATTCCCACTAACTAGTTGAAGAAGACAATTATTAAATTTTATTTTATTACAGTTTTTACTTTTAAGGTCTACTCTAGAGACAATAACTTTTATACGTAACTAGTGGACGCCCGCGACTCCGTCCGCGTGGACTGCAGAAAAAACGAATCGAAATATCCGGGATAAAACATTTTCCCGGGATAAAAAGTAGTAGTAGTTAGTAGCCTATATGTTAAGTGGTACCTGTCACAATATATTCCTGAAAACTGCATCGAAATCGGTCCAGCCGTTTCTGAGATTAGCGTGCATAAACATCGATCCGTTACAATTTTATTATACAGGGTGTTTTTTTGTGGCCACCTTTAACGAAGGGTACATATTCTATACATGAAATAAAGTAAGTTTATGCCAAAAAAAATGCCGGAAAAAAAAAATTTTTTTTGAATTTTTTTTTTAAATTCCTTGATTGTGCGAAATTTATATTGTCTAGTGTTTATGTTAGTTTTTTTATAGACAGATATTAATTATTTTTCGTGAAAAAATCCTGCTACGCGCGTCTATGTGCATTTATGCAGAAAAACGCAGTCGATTTACTCAACTTTGGACCCTAATATTTTGGAAACCAGACACTTCCCAGGTATGCTTCCATGGAGAAAAATGATCGTGATGATGAGGAGATTCCGTAGTTTTCGGGAACGTTGACGACCAAAAATCACCCTGTATGTATACATTTCATTTTTTAAAAATATAACTTTGGTATATATTTTTTATGTGTACACTGTAATGCGAAATACACATAAAACAAGGAACAGATATTTCAGAATTGGTATAGTAGACAGTGTCACGGGGAAGATCCATTCCAGTTAGCATCCAGGCATAACTAGACCATTTCATGCTCGAGTTGATTTTCTGACTGTCTTGTTTCCAATCCAGGAGTCTGTATTCCACCGCCCACCATATTAGGTGTTCGATCATCCCTATAAATACCTTTAAGGTAATTATGATTTCCATTGTTCAATATAAGTATGTATACTCGTGTATTAACAATGTAGGTACATACCGTAAATAATTTTGCCTCAATTAATATCTTTAGGTAGATTTTATTTCCAACTGGTGGCTCCTCAGCCCTCAGAATATTTCCCTTCGTTCGATATCTATTTATACCTTTTTTTACAAGCTTTTATTTAACTTGCAATGTATGTTTGTTCGGGTGAAATCTTACAACTCAATTTTAAGGCACTTGCCCTCAACCGATTGGCCTGAAATTTGGTGAGCACGTTCAGTTCGGATGACAATGCATGATTAATAGTGTGACGTCATTCTAAATCCGACATGGCGGCATACCCACAATGGCGGACCAATTTATTTTTAATGCATTCCTACAATATGGGTATCAAATTAAAGAGCTAGCTAAGAGTAACTCGAAAAAACTAAAAAGTATAAAATAAAATTTAGGTAAAAAAACCTTTTTAAAATCAAGCTTTTATTTAAATGCGCTAAAAAGAAAAAATAAAATTTTACACTAAAAATTTTACTGTTAATTTATAACGTCATTTCAAATTTAACACATTTGACACAATTTATATGTTATAAAAGCTTGTCGCGACATTTAAGTACTCGTATTTACGTTCTTACTTTTAAATGTTTATTAGGCAGCATCTTTGTGTTGATGTTTCAGATTTTCCCATATTGTTCCCACGCATATCGAAGAAATATCCGTCGACCCTTCCAGAGCTTCGTATAGAAGAGTAAGAGAGTAATATACAACAGGGTTCGCCCCGGTGCCCCGAGGTGGTATGTTCACGACATCATGTCATCATGCCACTCAGTCCTCGGCACGGCCTCACCTTGACTTATTAAAAATTTAAAACTAAGAAAGTAAATACGAGTACTTAAATGTCGCGACAAGCTTTTATAACATATAAATTGTGTCAAATGTGTTAAATTTGAAATGACGTTATAAATTAACAGTAAAATTTTTAGTGTAAAATTTTATTTTTTCTTTTTAGCGCATTTAAATAAAAGCTTGTTTTTAAAAAGGTTTTTTTTACCTAAATTTTATTTTATAATTTTTAGTTTTTTCGAGTTACTCTTAGCTAGCCCTTTAATTTGATACCCATATTGTAGGAATGCATTAAAAATAAATTGGTCCGCCATTGTGGGTATGCCGCCATGTCGGATTTAGAATGACGTCACACTGTTAATCATGCATTGTCATCCGAACTGAACGTGCTCACCAAATTTCAGCCCAATCGGTTGAGGGCAAGTGCCTTAAAATTGAGTTGTAAGATTTCACCCGAACAAACATACATTGCAAGTTAAATAAAAGCTTGTAAAAAAAGGTATAAATAGATATCGAACGAAGGGAAATATTCTGAGGGCTGAGGAGCCACCAGTTGGAAATAAAATCTACCTAAAGATATTAATTGAGGCAAAATTATTTACGGTATGTACCTACATTGTTAATACACGAGTATACATACTTATATTGAACAATGGAAATCATAATTACCTTAAAGGTATTTATAGGGATGATCGAACAACTAATATGGTGGGCGGTGGAATACAGACTCCTGGATTGGAAACAAGACAGTCAGAAAATCAACTCGAGCATGAAATGATCTAGTTATGCCTGGATGCTAACTGGAATGGATCTTCCCCGTGACACTGTCTACTATACCAATTCTGAAATATCTGTTCCTTGTTTTATGTGTATTTCGCATTACAGTGTACACATAAAAAATATATACCAAAGTTATATTTTTAAAAAATGAAATGTATACATATAATAAAATTGTAACGGATCGATGTTTATGCACGCTAATCTCAGAAACGGCTGGACCGATTTCGATGCAGTTTTCAGGAATATATTGTGACAGGTCCCACTTAACATATAGGCTACTAACTACTACTACTTTTTATCCCGGGAAAATGTTTTATCCCGGATATTTCGATTCGTTTTTTCTGCAGTCCACGCGGACGGAGTCGCGGGCGTCCACTAGTTACGTATAAAAGTTATTGTCTCTAAAGTAGACCTTAAAAGTAAAAACTGTAATAAAATAAAATTTAATAATTGTCTTCTACAACTAGTTAGTGGGAATTGGGAATAAATTGCTGTTATATCACAGTAACTGTAATTCCCCATAGATAAATGTAATATTGTTACTATCTAATCGTATGAAGTTACCTACATGGTGATATTTATTTATCTACCTATATTTTTATCATGTTGCGGTGTTTGTTACCAAACTCCTCCGAAACAGCTTGACCGATTTTTCTTAAATTTTATATTATGTATGTTCAGTGGGTCTGAGAATAGGTTGTTAGCTATTTTTATGCCCTTCCATTCAATAAGCGACATCCACGAGAGCGGAGCCGCGAGTAGGTATAGAAAATAATCCTTTGCTGCGTCTCACTTCGTCGTCGCCTTGTTTACCTTTCTTTTAACACGAGTCTGTATACAGGAAGCCTAAATAACCATTTTATATTTTATAAATATTAACCAATTTAGTATAACGTAGAACAATTTCTGAAATATGTATACCTCTCAGGATCTCGATGCTGAAAGAGGTTTAATGCCCGACCACCCGTGGCTATTCGTTACAATTACCTCAGAGGGGTACTGACCTGTAGCGAATGTGGATACATATTCACACACTGCAAAAATTGGCCTCAGTCACCTGAGGGCATGAACCGTTCTGAACTTGCTTACAGAGACTCGTTTCCTTGTCCAAAATCTTTATTTTAGTATTTGCTAGTACTTTGAATTCATAAAAATCCGAGTACATCGAATGAGGAACACATACGCTACCCTCATTCATCAGTCATTAATTGAGTTGATTTAGGAACATTGAGTAATAATAAGCTATATCAATTCGGTTATGTCCCCAAAATGTGACCAGAACTGCTAGAAGGACCCTAAAGCCACGTTTAACATAGTGGGACTTGAGGTAAGCTGACATATCGGGCCACGTGTGTAACCCAGTTCAGATTAGTAGCCAGTGACAATAGAAATTTGACACGGGCAGAAATGGGAGCCGCATGTCCCCGATATGACAGGGGTAATCATGATCACGTTCCTTTGACAGAACCTTCAGAACGAAGCCTACTATGATCTCTACGATTGATTTACAAACACAAGATATATAGGTATGGTTTAAATTATTCAAATCAGGCCAACTTAGACAAGCCTTCTATAAATGGTCTATGTATCTATTTATGGAAGATAATATAAAATTTTTGGAGGCATAACGTTCCTTCCACTTTCACTAAGTAATGTAACAACCAAAAACAACAGGCTGGAGCGAAACTATGCCAATTTTAACCCAAGTCTACGCTTCGCTAATAACGTAAGCGATCTCCAAAAAGAAAGTAACTAGATTAAAATAAGAGATCGGCGGACCCTCCTGTAAAAGTTATAATGGTCAACCGACTGTAGGTATGTTCGGATAAATAAATACTTACGTCACCAAAATTAATTCATTTGCAATGTTGAGTTGTTGAGAAACGAGAAACCTTTATGTACCGTAAGCAAGCATGTAATTTGTGACGTAATTAGATCGACTGGTTTTCGCTTAAATCCTCGAATTTGGATGATATGCATAAAACAGCTGCTACGAAGCGTAGAGACTAGCGCTTTGATGGTACTCGTACCTACTACGTGTTTTTACTGATATATCGTACTTACTTTGATTGCTGACTAGATATTGTTGAAAGGTAGTTAAAGTCACATAATGGAATAAGAATAAGAAAAGATTGGGTGATTCCTGGTGTAATAGGAGTATGTGAAGAACCAAACTAAAAATGGGCTTTGCGTTCAAAGATAAAGTGGATAATCCACATTTTATATGTGTTATATTCTGTTCAGCGTATTCGAAGATCGTTTAGTTAGAACATAGGTTAGACAAACTGGTACAAATGCTAAGTAGATATTAGATATAACTATTAAATATCCACAAATTTCTATATAAAAACCGTTCAAGCTCAGCGATTCTAAGATGATTCTATAAATATATTTTTGATTTTTACAATCCAAATTAATGATGTAACAAACTAAGAGGTTTCCGAAAAAATAACCGACGAATCCGAGATGGACATCATAGGTCAAAAGGCCGCCGGTGCTCTAATTAATCCTGTATAGTTCTGTACTTTGATGACAAAAATAGTACAATTCCCTTATCGTTACGGGTTTAATGAAATCCCCAGTAATTTTATCTTTCATACATATATCGGTAACGGCAAATATCTCGTTTATTACACTCTTTTGATCGTGAACGAAAGGTTTAGGAGGAATTTTATTGTTACTTGTGTTCATTTGAATTTTAATAATACTAATTAAAATTGACAGCCGAAATGAAACAAGCCGCAGTTATTTTTTTACTCGTGGTATTTCACGCAGTTTTTACGAAGCCTACAGGTATATTTTTTTAACTTATTTTAACACTTATATTTTAAATTTATTTTATGCCAATGATCTTGAGGTACTTAAATTTAAATATGATCACCATCGTTTCAATGTAGAAAGCTTAACGACGAATATAATATGGAATCACTACATATAATACGAAAGTGATGAATATTACATACAGATAGAGTTCAAACCTTTACCATTTTATCCAGCAAATTGCTCATTATCATCTACCAACCTTATTGGTCAGAATTAGTGTATCTTTTAGCTTAGTACTTACACTATATAGCTCTGTGGATTTGTCGCATAAATGTGAGATCTCACTATCATTAAGTACACTCTGCCGGCGCTGATTTGGAAGATGAATTTTTATGTAACCCTCAAATGTATGGCAATTAAACAATAAGTACATATAGTTGTTAGCATAGAGGAGCCAGATATGAAAAGTTGCTAACTCATGGCCTAAGAGAACGCCCTGTGTTCGAAATAAATCAACTTTTATTAGCTAGAATAGACCTTCTTTTCAAACTGGTCATTAACCTCAAACAACCTTGTCAGTAGATCTTTATTAAGCCAATTAGTCTCAAAAATACATTGAAATTTAATTGAAAAGAATTATTTTAAACCTAAATCAGAAAAAAAAACTGGAAAGGAATGAATGATTTAGTTTATAACTAAGTTAGTTTATGCATTTTCACAAGTTTTCAAATGTGCGTCTAATTAAAAATTTGGTAAATTAATTGTTTGTATACCTACTGCGTTTTTTTCTATAGCTTTTTTTTGTGGAGCAAATAAAATAGGTACCCACTTTAATTATGGAGTAGGTTTTGGTAGGTATGTTAACATTTTATCTAAATAACTTTAGCAGCATCTAATTTATTATCTGGTAACTGGTAGGTATATTCAAAACAAAGTCTGGTTTTCCCAGCATTAAACATAAACATAATACCTATTATATCTTTGCCTATATTATTAAAATCATTAATCATCAACTGTTATAATGCTCGTAGATTTTGATGACTTTTTTATGGGGATTTAAGCTATTAAAGGAGGTCAATTTGTTATCCTATTTGATAAAAATATCTTTTTGCAAGCACTTCAATTGTTGTAGAGTGTAATAAACCCATTACCCTGTGAGGTATATCATAATGTCATTACTAAGTAGAAAAGTATTCTTTTCTACAAAACTTTTAAAATATATACTCTGCATATCCTTACATTTAGTTTTTTGTGCTGATGCTTCATTAGAATAGGAACATCACCTGCATCTCCTTCCATGCATGTCGTTGTAAGAGTTGAATGAGGAACTCGCGCGTTCTCTCAGACTACCTATAAGCTAGCAAGTTACAACTCGCATCTTCGGTACAACAACGGCACAATTGTGTTTTGTAGTTTTGACAAATGTGCCCTTGTTCTACAGTAGAATAAGGACACAATTGCTTTTTGTATTTTTGACAATTGTGCCGTTGTTGCACAGAAGGTACGAACTGACCCCGCTATGCATAACGTGGCTGTTCGATCTTCCTTATGATCCTGCTGTTCTAGCTACCCCATTTCGAGAATACAGCCTAGTATGTATGTATACCTACGATACTTACAGTCTTGCCCGTTATCCTCGAAGAGTTTGGGAAAATCTGTAGAAATTAAACATCCACTTAACTTTGAGCTTAATTAACGTCCCGCATGATAAGCCTACCGCAAAAAAGCTCATTTATCAACCGCCAACAATTGACTAAAGTGGTTTTTCCAGTGCCAAAATGTGGTGTTATACCAATGACGGTATGGTCAGGAGCGGACACCTCCCGCAGCGAGCAGCTGGATCTTCCAGTAGACCTCGTGGTCATCCAGCACACCGTAACAAGGCCATGCCTCACGGATGAGAACTGCGAAGATGTGCTGAAAGAGATTCAGGATTATCAGACACGGCATCTCGGTTTCATTGACATCGGACCTTCGTAAGTAAATTGTGAACATTCTTTTACTAGTTGACGCCTGCGACTTCGTCACTGTTTTGTTTTCCTTTATTAAAAAATCTCGGTAGTCTGGGATCAGACAAAAATATCCAAATAAATATAACAATAATTTATTTATATTTGTCTCTTTTCACTTATAATTATTACATTACAATCTCTTATAATTCACTCTATCTGATACTAATATTTTACTTAGGGAATTTCCCTATCCCAGAAATAACTTAACGATAAAATTAACCTATATAATATTTATTAAATATCTACCTTAATAATTTTAATATAGAAATGTTTCCTCGAGTGATCATTCCTATTTATTTATAACTTTTAAATTTTCCTTTACAAGAAAAATGGAAAAATGTTATATTTATCTTGTTGAATAAAAAAAAGTGTGTTCAAGGTAGTGACCCTGTCTGCCGTGCTATAGGGTTCAATTTAGTGTGTAAAGTGTGTTGTAAATATTATGCTTACTTATTTATTTAATGATAGATAGAATATATAATTTAAAACAATCGATTTGCTAACTCTTGTACTAATTAGTCACTCTCGTCCGTAGTAATCTTGCTTGGCAAGTTACCGTAGTCAAACTGTTTTAACAGTTTTGCGGGGTATTGTACAATTACAATTTGTAAACTTTAAACTAAATAAATAAATAATAATAAAATTAATTTACAAATTACTTGTTTAAGTCCGTGTATATGCATGATTTTTTATTTCATTTTTAGACTCTACGTAAAAAATGAATAAAGTTTGCCATTGGAAAGGTTAGTCTAAGTCTAACCGTTTTGGATTTACAGCAATTCAAAAATTCAAGCCGGCAAAATGTTTTTACAACGCTCCGTTTCCTACATACTAAAATGGCATAGACTTTGACGTCATAGTACACAACAGTCTCAAATTAAGTATGGGAAAAAAATGCAATGTTATTTTGTAAACGTAATACTTATAACATTTTTGTGTAAAGTTGTCATTAAAAAATGTTTATTAATAGGTACAGATGTTAATAAATTATTTATTAAATCAATGAGATAGTTCAAAATATGGGTAAAATTGTATGATTTTACTCCTTTTATGTTGTAAATTTTTTTCTTGCAATTTTTTAAACTTTTAAACACCTGTAACTTTGGGATTTACTAACCGATTTATGTTATTTTTGCACTTTTCGGTTTGTATTTGTAATACTCGTATCATTCGAATAAACAGTTTCCGTGTCGGACGCATATTCCCTTCATCAAACGAATTTCAAATTAGGTTCATATATTAATTTTGGAGACATCTTACAGTATTAATTAATTACAGGTTCTTAATTGGAGGGAATGGAAAGGTATATGAGGGAGCGGGATGGAACTACGTCGGAGCACACACCAAGGATTATAATGATAAGGCGATTTCTATATCTTTCATTGGAGATTTTTCCAGTAAGTATGACATTATTGTGTATGTTGTAGTAGCAGCTTGTCACTTATAATTTACATCTGTCCCCACTGTGCTAAACGTGACTGAGGGATCTCCTTTATGATTTTCGAAGTTTGAAAATATTTTCATCCCGAATAATTTAGACATGTTTTTTTCTGTAGTCCATACGGAACGGTTTGACCTTAACTCCGTCCGTGTGGACTGCAGAAAAAAACGAAATGTCTAAATTATACGAGATGAAAATATGATTCAAACTAAAAGTTTGGAAAAGGGGTAAAAGACTGACAGCTTATTGTTATATCCATAATATTAGTTGTTAGTTTATATATACCTGCGATGTTTATCATAAAGTTCATAAGTTAAAACCATTCCACATGTGAAGTCAGTGGGGTCATTCTGTTCACCTTTGCTGACGCACGAAGTTTTTGTATGATACACGCCCTGGTATAAACATTCCACCATTATTTCTAGATAATTTAAAAATATAAAACTTTAATAAGAGGCTAGAGAGCTAGCAACTTGTCACAGATCATTTTAAAATGATTTATATACAGGATGTTTTTTTGTGGCCACCTTTAACGAAGGGTACGTATTCTATACATTATATAAAGTAAGTTTATGCCAAAAAAAATGCAGGGAATTTTTTTTTTTTTGAAAAAAATTTTTAAATTCCTTGATCGTGCGAAATTTATAGTGTCTAGTGTTTATGTTAGTTTTTTTATAGACAGATATTAATTATTTTTCGTGAAAAAATCCTGCTACGCGCGTCTATGTGCATTTATGCAGAAAAACGCAGTCTATTTACTCAACTTTGGACCCTAATATTTTGGAAACCAGACACCTCCCAGGTATGCTTCCATGTAGAAAAATGATCGTGATGATGAGGAGATTCCGTAGTTTTCGGGAACGTTGACGACCAAAAATCATCCTGTATTATAAACTGTTCCTGTGTATTTTTAATAGAGTGATTCAAAAGGATGGTTTATATGTAAAACTAGGGACGCTCAATGCTGGTACGAAATTTTATTACGGGGACGAAGTCGTGGGCGGCCGTGGAGAATACTATTCTCGCTTTTAATTCTAAGGCTAAACTTACCGTGGGGTAATGAAATTTATAATATAGGGAAGATGACTCTCTGCTTGTTTTATATCTATACATATGAAATGCTTTGTTCTGAATTACCTACAGATTAACTTAACGCATAACCTGTAACTTGAAAAGTATGTTCTTATATGACGTAAGCGTCCGAAATTGTCACGGGAAAGGAAATATACACGATACCTAAAGTTCACGAGGACAAAATCGCGATCATCATCCCCTAATTGTAATATATAAATTTGTTGTACCTATACAGGCCTATTTGTTAGAATTATTTCTTCTTTTACAGGAAAACTGCCAACAACAGAAGCATTGCTGGCAGCACAAAATCTACTACAGTGTGGGGTTGCCAACCGTTACTTGACCAGTAACTACCGTTTGGTAGGACACCGACAGCTATCTCAAACACAGAGTCCAGGGGAAAAACTTTATAGTCTAGTTAAAAAACTACCACATTATATTAGTGATGTAGCTCATTTATTTAAAGATGATTGTTAAGATAAAAAAATAATTAAATCATACATATATACATTATAATCACGCCTTTATCCCTTACGGGGTAAATAAATCAGTCCAATAAAAGCGGCTAATGGTGATATTCTCTGAAGTATTTTCAGGCAGCCCTTAGTACATGAGGGAATAGTTATGTAATTGGGATATTATTTTTAACGGTTGATACTCGTAGTATTGCAGTAAATGAACGAAGGATATACCTATAGATATGAGAATGTGAAGTTGTTTGGATGTTTGTCATTCTTTCACGCAGAAACCGTAAAACTTTATGGTGATATAGCTCATACATTCGAATGTATGTCTGCATAATCATAAATAATTTATGATCATGCAGACGAAGTTGCAGGCATCAGATAGTGGGTATAGGAAAAAATTGCGGCTAATTAACTTAAGCTTTGGTATCGTATAACGGGCTTGTTTCCGCAACTCGACGACTGTGCGCCTATTTTGCGAAAGGGTAACCTAACTACACGTAATGACTTAAACAAATTAAATCATTACTAGCTAACTTAAGCTAATAATGATTTAATTAGTTTAAGTAGGTAAGATTATAATGCATTATGTAGATAGTTATTATATAGTTAAGTACATAGCTGTATAGAATATTATTTGCTTTGGATAGTAATAATATAAGTGGTATTATTGATTGAACATTGTATAATAATTATTGCCTAGAACAGTAACTATTAAGTATTCTATTTTTATTATTTTAATACGTAGAGTTACACAAGTTTTAACTAGTAATTTAACACAATGATGCTATTTTTTAATTAAATAATTAACTATTTATTTATAGCTGTAATAACTAATAATGTGATTTAATTGTGTTATATGTAGGTAATATTATTTAGGTATTGGTGTGTTATTTAGGTAAACACACCATGGAATATAAAGGGGTAAAAAATGCAAATTAAGTGTTTATCACTAACCCAATTTCAAAATTATTTATCAATATTTATTACAGTATAGGTATATCAAATCGTCTCAATCCCAGTTATAGGGACCATTTTGGAGCTCATTTATACATTATGATATGGGGTATGTTCAGCGAAAGCTATGAAAATAGTCCACTATAAACAAACTATTCACAAAAAAGTCTCGAAATCAAATGTTTATTTTTCAATATTGCATGAACGTCCCTGAGTTGTTTTGGGGTTTCTCAATATTGTCTTGAAAAATAAATATGTATGTGCTTTTGAGTCTTAAATTTTGTTACGCTGTATGTATAGGTATTCCTCATATTTATATTAAACAAATAAATGTGAACAAAAAGTTGATTTAAACCTATTTAAAAGGAGTGTGGCTTCTACTAGCTCTAGCCGGCTACAACTAGGTATAACCGGCCACATGCAATTAGAACTAGATGTATCCTACATATGTATAGCTGGCCACATGAAATAAAAAATTACAACTAGTCTTGCAACTCGCTTTATAAGTCGCAGTAGAGCTGATTAAAATTGAAAAAAAAATGCAAAAAACGTCCTTTGAATATCATTGAATATCCATAATATTGATTTAGAATTTATTGCAGTTATTAATATACTAATATGACATATACCAATTTTGTATCTAATTTTAACATATCCACCATTTAGCTACATACATAGCTGCAATACCTTCTCTGACCATAATTTTGACCTATTCTGTAGCAGCACAGCAGCTATTAAGCGATCGGTTACAGAAAGGTACTTTGAAGCACTGGATGGCGACGGTTGATTCTCGCTGTTAGCAATATTTTTTATTATTTAAATTTTGCCACAGTGTAATTTTTACCAGTGTAGTTTGTACCTAATGTTACCTGCTATACTGTAACTAAAAGTGGGAGTTAGTAATTGGCATATTGTTTCTGTCTTTATATGTATATAGTTGTAAGCTGTTAACTTTCCAGAAATAAATAAATAAACATGAAAACAAGACCCTCTTTCGACTCACTCAGGCGAAGGCTCTAGCCATATTGTCAATGATCATTTACATCTGTTCCCCACTATGCTTGATATATGATACTTTATGATACTCCAGTGCTGGCTCCCCTATTTCGGGAACATAGTCATGTGTATATATGTATGGCCATAGAGGAATAAGATGTCATAGAGTGCTAATGTCATACTAACTGTTTCTATGCACCATTAGACTTTTCGGTGCCTTACAATTCCAGTCCTTGACACATAGATTCTATTAGTGTAATGTATGTACTACATTACTAATGTATTGTAACGTACCTATAGTAATGCAATTTAAGTGGCAAGGACTCGAATTGTAAGGCACCGAAAAGTCTAATGGTGCATCGGAACTGTTAGTATGACATTAGCACTCTATATCTACATCTTATTCCTCTATGGTATGGTGGACAGCAGCGCCATTCCAAAAATCAGACTGCGGTTACCAACCCGCCTGCCCAGCTTGGTGACTATGGGCAAAAACCTTCCATGGCAGTAGCCTTGTGGCGTGCTCTGGGGCAAGCCTACGTCCAGCAGCGGACTGCAATAGGTTGAAGAAAAGGAGCTTACTTGTACTGTTCTTGCAAATTGGTAAGCATTCAACAGTTTCATCTAAGCTTAACAATAAGTAACATGTGTAATTCAAATACCTACTTCTTATTCCTATGGAAGAACAGGTTAAAGGCGATGAACTTGTACATACTGTTATTTAACAATAACTTTACCTGCTAGTAAACAATTAAGTAAACTTGACTAGGTATGGTACAAATATGTTTGTTCACCCATTTACTACGCAGTTCACATGACAATAACATATTTAAAAAGGAATGTGCTTAAATTAATCATAATTAGCGAAAAAACAGCAATATTTGTAATGTATTATGACATTTTGTGCAAATTGGTTTGGAGTAGGGTAAAGGACATACAATCCTTTTTAATTACTTTACTTTCAATTATGTACATACCTACATATGGTGTTTTTGAATTGCGAGTACACGATAGCCATATTTAACATACCGGGAAGATGTAAATCAAGTTGCTAAATCATTGTCTATCGCCTGAGACAACGCCCCCAAAGTTCCTTAGTCGGCTCTTACGACATACACGGAAGGAGATGTAGTTTGCTAGTGAAGCCCAGCACCAACACTGGTTTACTTTAGTTCATAGTATAGGTATATTATTATAAGGATATTCACACCTTTTATGGTAACATACTCGTAACTATTTAATACACCTTATGATTATTTTGATGAACCTTTCTGAGACCAGCTAAGTTAGGCTATGGTTTATGGTCCTATGATAGCGCTGCCATATAGCGGCGTATAGTCAAAACACTTTATACGGTGTCGATAATAATTCCATCATTTTGCAACAAGATTAATTTGACTCATAAAATTAGAAAACTAAGTAACCATCGTGTAAAAAAAGTAATCGAAAATTGGCTAACCAGTTTCGATTATGAAAAAACGGAGAATCTTTTGGTGATTCCTGCGTGACTTGTTTTACCTTCTTTTGCTAGTTCTGTTTCGTCTGAAAGCTTTTGGAATTGTTATTCATCATCACTATTGGCGTGGGTTCTTGCTGGGGTATATCTAACATGCCTCGCCTTACACTCCTCACTCACTACACAAACAGTGCTACACACATTCACTACACTACACATTTACACTCTTCATAATTATACTCACACATATACTCTATTATACAACATACATATAATTTCTTAGTACTTAAGTCTAACTTTAGATATGCGTTATTTTTCTTCAGTCAAGTGACAGTAATTTTTCTATACCTAGTTCTCCACTTAACCTTATTTTGTATACCTACTATAATGGGAAGTCACTGTCTCTTATGTTACAGGATTTCTCCTAGTTTAAGAGACAGGGAAACATTGTATTAGAATAGGTTATTATGATACACGAATAAACTTATTATTATTATTATCATGGCCCATAATGGCACTGCAATCTAGGAATCCAAAGCTTACTAACTAATGCGTTTTGTTAGCCGTTCAGTAAAATAAAATATCGAATCGGCCTAAAATCCTATATGAAAGTTAAATTATAAAGAGGCTCCCAGATAATCTATTTTTAAAGTGCCCCGGGGACTATTATCCCAAATAGTTGTTGTTTAAGTAGTTCTCAAGAAAAGGACGTAAAGGTCATACGTAGGTACGTACGAGTATGTAGGTAAACGTATCTAGGTACGCATCCGTATTTAAATAGGATTATACAGGTTCAGATTGGGTAAATAGCATTTTGGGTAAAATAATAAGAAACCCTTTCGATTTTCTTCGATTTGAATTTATTTGTTTTATGAAATAAGCCGTTTCCAGTGAATTCGCCTAGTGTCACGGTAAAAAAAGAGAGAAATCGGGATAAATTTGTTATTTTTGGAATTAAAGTCCTTCCTCGAGTACCTACAAGCTCAATCTGCAAATATAATCAAAAATATCGAGTTGATATCTATGTGTTTCTAAAGTTCTATAATTTTCAATGGTCAGATAGCTTATCGGAAGCTCTACTCTAAAACAAGATCGAGATAGAGACAGCATTACCTTTATCTATAATATAAAAATGAATCGCTAAATGTGTTGGTAAGCGCGAATCTCGAGAACGGCTGAAACGATTTCGCAAATAATTTTTTTAGCGTATTCCTTGAAATACAGGGATAGTTCTAATGGAGAAAAAAAAAGCCTGAATATGTCTCAAATATTCCTTTTCTATATTCCCATACAAACAATTTGTTCGAAATTTGAAAGTCCGGGAAGGCAAAACGATTGGGTGACGTTAGTTCAAAGGCGTGGGACAGGACAACGTCTGTCAGGTCCGCTAGTTACAAATAAATAAATTTGAATATCCTTCAGACAGGCCGTCTGAAGTTTGGAAAAATCGGCCCTAACAAACATCATTAAATAATAAGTACTCTCATAAATCTTAGGTTACTGGTCCATGTGGGCGTCTGGGATAATGATAATGGACAATTTGCAGAATTCTAATTTCGAATAGCATAATCTGGGTGCGTAGGTGTATCAATCAATACATACTCGTAGTTATAGGCTTTTATCAGCTGTAGACATGAGATAGTTCTTGTTTTTAACTACCTATAGAGTTCGAACTACATATATTCTTATGAATAGGTCCAAATGTGCAATATTCTTGGATAGTTAGACATCTATCTATTTAAGATAGCTGCTATAATGACCTGCTTGTGCCTGGTTCTTTTGGGTATGCAGATGACACCACTGTTGCAGATAGATACTTTTCGGGTGCTAGGGCTACCAAGAGATCAAGTCCATCTTGTCGAGAGTCAATGATTGAGAGAGTTGATTTGGCACTACAGGCAGTCTCCGACTGGGGCGAAGCCAATTTAGTCAAATTTAATACCTCTAAAACGCAGGCGTGTATATTTACCGCAAAACAGGTCGTACTTACTCCAAGTACGACCTGACTCCGACTTTCCAGGGTGTGTCCTTGGCAACGACTGACCATCTTCAACTCTTAGGCCTGGACATATCAGCAACGTCGAATTTTGGCAAGTACATCGAGCCCATAGCAAAAATCTCAGCTAAAAAGCTAGGCGTCCTATCCAAGGTTAAGCGGTATTTTACTCCACAGCAACTATTGGCGCTATATAAAGCGCAAGTTCGCCCTTGTATGGAGTACTGCTGCCACCTTTGGAATGGATCAGCTAAATATCAGCTAGCCGCACTTGACTTGGTGGAAAAATGGGCAATAAAACTTATTGGAGATGAAACCGTAGCAAATTTTAAACTCCAGGACCTGATCCACCGCCGTAAAATTGCTACCTTGTCAGTGTTTTACAGGATACACTTTGGAGAGTGTGCGTGGGAACTTCACAATACAGTTCCACCAGCCCCTTTTCACCATCGGGATACTAGACTCAGACTAGCGTATCACCCTTATGTTGTTGATATCCCACCCATCTGCACCAAACGTTATGCTAACTCGTTTGTAATGCGAACGGCTAAGGAGTGGAATGCACTTCCTGCCGATATATTTCCCGTCTCTTTAAAGCTCTAGCTTTGAATAGGCATTTTCTAGGCAAAAATGTACCACCCTAGGCCGCATCTTGCTTACATCAGGCACGATGGCGGTCAAATGTTTGCCTAGCTATTTGTAAAAAAAAGCTTTTATATTATTTAGAGCATTTGTGTTAAAAAATAATTATAAGTTAACTTTCGATTGAACAATGGCTTTTTCTTAAACATAGTCAGTTTGAGTGACGTATTTTGACTATTAGTAAGCTAAACTATAGAACAAGCTACGGGGCCTAAGAAAATTAAAGCTACGATTTCGTTACACCATGCACTCACAATTTGTACCCTAGAATAAAGTAGAATACATGGAACAAATACAATGGCGAGGTGAATGTCCATGTACAATAAAATTATTGTACGTACATATTAGATAATATGGAACTACTTAAGTAGCCTACCAACTACAACACCCGTATGATGAATTTGGTGAGAGCGAGAGTGATTTCTACTTGGTGTGTAAAACGGAATTGCAAACTATTTCTATCGGCCCTAATTCATTCAGTCCTGGATCGAGGTCTATTCTAATTTACATGTAAATTACATACACAAGTTTATCTGCGAATTTGACGTTTAGAGTGAGACATCTCGCTCTCACCAAATTCATCATACGGGTGCTGGTTTGATTGCCTCACATAGTCTTATGATCGTCTTCCTGCCCTTGTCGTCGTCAGCCTATTGCAGTCACAGCTGGCCGCAGGCTTCCCCCGGTGTACGCCACATGGCTCGATCTCCCGTTTTTGCCATCCAGTCACTACCAGCCGTCCTCCTTAAGTCATCGGTCCATCTGGCCGGAGGGCGCCCAACGCTATGCTTGCCGAGGCGCGGTCTCTATTCGAATGGAATTGAGTCCTGCCCTTATCACACTAGAAATGGGGTTGGCGCAATATGGTTCCTTACGAAAATCATATTGCCATTTGGAGTTTGTTTTACAACAGACTGCCTGCCTGACGCTAACCCTTCTCGGGTATAGCTAAGTGATAATTTTTAAGAAAATCCGTAAATAAATTCTAAGTAATGAGCACGTATGTTCCAACCGAGCTTTGGGTTACTGGATGAGAAGACCAAGCGGCTAGTTGCAAGCCCTCTGTCCCACCTAGGAGACACATTACCTAAGTCGAGTAAGTGAGAACATCTCCTCTATGTATTTGATCTATGGTAGAACATTTCCGAGTATGTCTAGTAACAGTGACCTGATTTGGCTATAAACAGGCTTTACCCAGACTTTATTGCGTGTCTATATTTTCCTTTTTCGTAGGGATTGTCGAGAAAACCTATTGTGGCACTAAAAGATCTAGAATGACATCTTGGCTGTTTCAAATTTCGTACTGCCTTCGGAATAATAGAAAAACAAAAATGATTGTTCACGTATATATTTTACTCGATAACATATTTTATTGGTACAAAAATACGTCTGAGAGTCTAGAGACTTACTTGAACAATATACCTATAAGTAATGTTGATGAATTGTTGATTATTTACTTCTACCATAGAGGAATAAAAGACTAAATAAAAGACTAAATTAATCTCATTCCTCTATGCTTGTACCGAGTTCTTAATCTTCCAATTTGTTTTAATCCTAATTATACCTACTATTTATTTATGACATAACGTGCTAATCCACGGATAAAATATAGGATTAAGAATTAGTTAATGTAAGTGTACCTAATTAACTTAGCGTTAGTCTTATTTACACATTGCAAAGTGCACGTTCAGATGTTAAGTGCAGGTGTGAAGCACTATTATAACAAATACAAAGTTCCCAGAATGAGGTAGCCGGAGTTGCAAGATTATAAAGGAGATCCAATAACCACTGATAAGTAATGACATGATAGCATACAATTTAATATTCAAGAGCAATAGTCAAATGCAATTATGTATATGTCATTATTTTCTAGTAAAAACTACGAGTAAAAACTTGAACAATGTGTCAAAAAAGGCAGTTTAGATCATGCCATTAATTTGTTGCTTTTAATAAAATTGTATACAACAGACAACAAAATGATAATTATGATATTTTATATGAGGCTTTAGTCGACACTTACGAAATGCATGGAAGGAGATGCAACTGATATATTCTAGTGAAGCCCCGCATCATGGGAATATACTCTAATAAGTTGATAGATGCTAGTAGAACTTGATTTTACTTCATCATCTGCACTTAACACCTGCACTACAACTTCGCAATTGGTAACTTAAAGCTAAGTCCGTAGGGCTATTATCTAATTTGCAATAGCAGTGCCAAAGTAACGCGATAGCGAAAATTAAGAAAAAACGAACGCGAGGCGTCCTTCCGCGTATAACACTAATATGCACTCTCAATTTTATTATCACTGTCGCGTTACTTATTTTATTTCTTATTGGCTCTAATTTACAACCGTGTCCAATCATTAGATAGGTGTAAGACTTATTCCATAGGAATACCACTTAAGCCATTGAAATTTGTATGTGGTGCAGTCTACTAATTAAAAATTAGGTACCATTGTTATGCCTTGACCATTGGTTTCTTGAATAATATATACCTACTGATAAAATTAAACATTATTGCTACGAATGGGTTTGTGGCATGCGATTCTCAAGAATTCAATTACCTAGTTTTGTGATATACAGTGTGTCCGGGATAGAGCTAGCGATGTTTTAAGGACGTGTTGTACACTTCATTTTTCGCCCTCATGTGGGTCTAACTGCCCACTTTTATCGAGTTGAGTGACGGGCTGGGCGCTCACGCAAGGATCAATTTCATTACAGGCTAAATTCATGAACTATGTTCAGTATGTTAGAATTAGGCGATGTTTTGTAGCATATTTATCATAGAACTAGGTTTCTGTAATTTATAAAAAATGCACATTAACCCATTAACGCCCTCTGTACTGATAAACGACTTACCATTTCAAATCTCTAATAAAAGTTTGTTGTCATATTTTATAGACTAATTAATACCTTTAAATAAATAATAATCTATGAGAGCATAAATTCAAAATTTTAAAACCCCCGACCTAAACTGTAATCGACCCCGACCTAAAATTTTTTGAACCATTTATCTAGCAACAGCGAATACCTTTACTGAGTTACTCAGTATAGAATTGGATTTTATCTTTTTAAAAACCATAAGGTTGCAACGTATGTACATTTGGTTAGAACTGTATAAAGAATATGCATTTGATTTTTAAATTATGATAGTAAGTTACTGTATTGCAAGATAAAATTCTAGAATTTATCCACGTATGCTTGGAGCGGTCGATGGAAAACACATACAGACTTATTAAGCCAATTGATAGTGGCTCGATGTTTTTAAATTACAAGTACAGTGGGCTTTTTGTCTATAGTTTGTGATTTGGCAGTAAAAAAAGATAGCGATTCAGTGCTGCAACTTTATATTTGTTGACGTTGCTGTAAACGCCTACGATGAAAGGAGTGTGATTTTCCAGACCTGTGTTTACGAAGAAGAAGAAAGAGGACTTACACGTCAACACTACCGAAAGATATTTAAATCGAGGTAACACGTCGACGATCAACACGTGCCGAATGGGAAGATAGTACGACCTTTGTCGAACAAAAGAAGGCGTCCATAGTGTGTTCGTGCGGACGAAAGCCTTCACCATCTTTATTTCATCTTGCTTCCCATTTGGTGGTCACCATTGAAATTAGTACATTCATCACAAAAAACTACAGACTCACAAGAGCAGCGAAGATCTTTCACCAGTAGAATGTGCTTTGGATTTTATCCAATTGGCCGAATATTTTGCCAATAATGTGTCCATCATTATGCAGTTGACAAATATGAAAACATGTTGTGTTTTAGCAGAAATTTTATACGCAGGATTTCTGGGAACTTATCAGGTTATCACAGATTGCCGAGTGATGAGTCCACCCGATTCAGAATCGGAACTAATCCAGTTACCTGATCACGAATGATCTTCGCGGAAGTTTGTTGCCCGGTCCATGAAGTCTCGCAACAGATTCCCTGATATAAAAAGCCTCTCCTATCAAAAAATATGCATTTAGTAGACAATAGTTAATAATTTATCTGCATCTTACTTTTTTTTTTCAAATCACCACAAATCTTCAAAGTGAGGCCCTGGTGAAACTCTCCAAATCAATTTAAGCCGCTTATTTTTAAATCGTCGATGGTGTTCTCCATGAAGACATTCGAATAACGAATTAATAATTCTTGAGTATTACGGTCACCATTTTCCATCAAAACAATACATCAGGGGTACGAACCGATCGTAGTCCGGCACCGTCGACACACCCGTAGACTATACTGGTGAAAACTGGCGTGCGCCGCAGTCACGGCGCATGTGTTGGCCCCACTGCATGTCGACAATTTGCTCATTTATAGTGGCAAATCCTATACCAGCACTGAACGACCGTGCTACACGCGGCGAAGTGGTTACCTAGATTGTTAGAAAAATGCCTAGTCTTGTTGAGCATACACATTGCAACAGTGCACGTTCAGATAGTTATGCAGGTTGCACTATTATAACAAATACAAAGTTCCCAGAAAGAGGTAGGGTTCAGAGCCGGGTTGAACAATAAAGGAGATCCAATATGCCACTGATGAAGTAATGACATGATAGCATAAATTTAATATCAAGAGCAATAGTCTGCATTATTGTATTGTCATTATTTACTAGTAAAAACTTGAACTGTGTCAAGAAAAGGCAGTTGTAGACCATGCACGTTATTTGTTGTAATAAAATTTGATTTTAGTTGAACCTTAATAAAAAAAAACAGTGGTAAAATTGTCATCAATAGCAGACTCATAAGTTTAGATGCTGTAGAACTTATTTTACCATCATCTGCATTTAACACCTGCATACAACTTGCAATGGTAACTTAAAGCTAAGTCCGATGTAGGATGCTATTATCTAATTTGCAATAGTATCAGTGCCAAAGTAACGTGTAGGAAAATTAAGAAAAAATGCGTCCGGTATAGGCACTCTCAATGTTATCACTGTCCGTTACTTTTTTATTTACTGTATTAATTGGCGTACTCAACATTATATAGTGTAAGAAATAGAACGGTTTGACCACTTGGAATTGTTGTGACACGTGCAGTCTGCTAATTAAAAATTAGGTACCATTGTTATGTATTTGACCAGAATAATATATACCTACTGATAAAATTAAACATTATTGCTACGAATGGGTTTGTGGCATGCGATTCTCAAGAATTCAATTACCTAGTTTTGTGATATACAGTGTGTCCGGGATAGAGCATTGTGTTTTAAGGATGTGTTGTCACCATTTTAGATACCCTCATGGGCATAACTGCCCACTTTATCTGATACCTGAGTGACTATGGGGCTCACCAAGGATCATATTATCAATATAACACTAAATTCAAAACTATGTGACTCAAGCTATAAATTAGGCGATAGCTATATTAATAAAAACATTACTAGGTTTTGTAATTTGGGCGTACAAATAAAAAATGGGCACATTAACGGGCTAGATTTCATTTCATAGCATGTTACGTAATAAGAAAAAAAAACAGACAAATTTGGGACAAAAATCTACATTTTCTTTTTATGTGGCATTGCCGTTAAGTACCATATGTTTTTTTTCTAGTTTGAATGATAGACAATACTATTAAGAGGGCAGTTACCCCCACATGAAGGTATTTTTTAACGATAAAATGAAGTGTACAACACGCCCTTAAAATATCGCTAACTCTATCCTGGACTAGACGTGTGCGCCGATGATATAATCATCGGCGGTGGCGGCGTGATTTCGGTATGTTTTCGGCGTAAAGAATCGGCGGCGGCGGCGTGAAAAAAACGCGGCGCACACGTCTATCCGGGACACACTGTATAATGATTTAAGTTTGCTATAAGTTAAGAGCCCAGCCGATTTCCATCATACTGCGTCTCAGTTTTTCACTGAACTGACATCCTCGAGCCATCCTGGCCACGTCTGTATTTCATTGTACAGGTTATGGCCAGGACTCTCCGTAGCGATCAGCTGACGATGGCCAACCAGTTTGTAAGAGCTTTTCAGGTGGCCACGCTTCACGCCGCATGCGATCAGCGCCTGCGCAGCGTGTAGTGCTGCTTGGGTTGGCTCTTCATCTGAAAAAAAAAACATCATCAATTAGCCTTGAGAAGTGAACATGACCTCCTCCAATAACCATTAAAATTTCTACTATGTTTTCTAGGCAAAGTTACGTGTAGGAACTACAAAAATATAACTTTAGTTTCATTATATAACAACACGCAGCCACGTTAAGAATAGCACTATATTATTAATTTATATATATCGAAGGACGAGGGAGTATGTATCCTTGGATGTACGTATTATAAAATAGGAAATAATATATATATACTATTTAATATATATTATGGGTTTATCATTACTTGCGTCCCGTATGACATACAATCCATCGGATACATATATAATCAATATATATATATACAAATAACAAATATATAATATAATATATATTATATTATATTAATTATTAAGCACGTATATTAATTATAATTAATTATATTTGACGGCCGATTGGTGTAGTTGGTAGTGGCCCTGCTCGCTACGCCATAGGTCCTGGGTTCGAATCCCGGTAGGTGCAAACATTGATATGATGAATATTGATGTTTGTTTCCGAGTCATGGATGTTTATATACTTATCTATGTATTTATATACCGTTGCTTAGTACCCACGACACAAGACCTTAGGGATCTTAATGTGGGACTAAGTTAATGTGTTGTGAAGTGTGTGATTATATGCTTATATATATAAAAAAATAAAAAAATAACATCACTAGTGGACGCCCGTGACTTCGTCTGCGTGGACTGCAGAAAAATCAAAATGGCGAAATTATCCGGGATAAAAACATTTTTCCGAGATAAAAAGTAGCCTATGTGTTAATCCAGGGTGTCAGCTAACTCCATACCAAATTTTATTTGAATCGCTTTTCGTTAAATTTTTCAACCTTTTAAACTCCTGTAACTTTTGTATTTACTAACCGATTGATGTTATTTTTGTACTATTCGGTTTGTATTTGTAATATCGAATAAAAATAGATATACAAATTACACCGATACAAAAATAACATCAATATATATATACCTATATATGTATTTATAACATCAATATATATATGTATATGTATTTACTTAAGTGCCATAGGTATACCTATATTGTCTTATGATAGCAATAGAATTATTACTTCATACTCATAGAATACCAAAGTGACGATCGATTTTGTAAAATTTATGCCACGGAGTTGGTAAGTATATTGAAAATGTTATTAAGTAACTACGAGTAAGTTTCTTAACTTCAGAGCGGCTTGATATAATGTAAGCAAGAATATTAGCTATAGAAAGGCAGTAAAAGCCGAGAAGGCACATAAAAGGTAAGCCTCTCTTAGGTTAGTTTCTGTTAGTTTCTCAGTGAATGTGTTCGGCGATAAATAGATTTTTTAAAATTGGAAATACTTACTCAATGTGAATGAGGTTACGTTTAAAATAATTTTTAGTCATTTAGGATACTGCAATGTGTCCGAAGTATTAATACGAACTTTCGTGAGCCAGAACTAGACGCAGGGCCTGAATACGAGCATAGAGGAATAAGATGTAGTCATAGAATGCTAATGTCATACTAACAGTTTCGATGCACCATTAGACTTTTCGGTGCCTCACAATTCCAGTGCTTGGCACTTAGATTGCATTACTATACGTTACAATACATAAGTAATGTAGTACATTACTATACATTACACTATTATAATTTGAGTGTCAAGAATTGGAATTGTGAGGCACCGAAAAGTCTAATGGTGCATCGAAACTGTTAGTATGACATTAGCACTCTATGTCTACATCTTATTCCTCTATGATACGAGTATAAATTTAGACTTTCAAAGGCATCATCATAAGTAGAGAGTAAGTATATTCTTTGATCATAAGGCTTGACTATAACTCTGGACGCCCAGCCACATTAAAGTTTATATTTGTCGTCCCATATTTTGAGCGCTCGCACTATATCTAGTAGGCACCTAATTTCATCTAAGGTGAGAACCTAGCAAGAGATTTTTCTGATCATGTCTGCTTTTTCGTACATGATCTCATTATATTTTCTTCTTATTCCTATGAGTGGATGCTCAGCCTATGTTATATTAAAGGCAACATGCAAGCACCATTATGTGTATCGGATATACATATAAGCATATTTCCGGTAGATGAAATTTGAGATGCAAAGACATAAGAATACCATCATAGGCCATAAACCTTTGATCTGGCTTTAAAAATTTATGGGCTATACCAAAAATCAGGAAAGATTTATTATTGGAGATTTTGTTTAAGTACCTACTCTCTCAAGGGAATATGTTAGGAAAACTTGACCGTTTTTGTTACATACATACATACGAGTATATAAGAGGAAGTTTGAAACTTGCGCCGATCACAGACAAGTTACGAATTGGTACGGGCATGTAAAGCGACGGGATGAAAGGCATATTTTACAGAGAGCGTTGTGCATGAGTGTGGATAGATATAAAGGAAGAGGTAGACCAAAGAAGTGTTGGATGGATTGTGTGAAGGAGGATATGCATGTACTGGGAGTGAGCAATGAGATGACGGATAATAGGGATGAGTGGAAGAAAAGTACATATTGCGCCGACCCCAAATAAATGGGAACAGGGCAGGAAGATGATGATGAGATACATATACATATGGCTGTATTCCCGAAATGGGGTAGCCTGAACTGCAGGGTCATAATCTATAAAGGGCGAGCCCACAACACTGCGTTGCGGCATCGTAACGCAAAAATCGACGACTCCGCATAATGCATCGTGGGAATTTCCGATGCGCTGTCGCAACATAAAAATCTGCGATGCGACGACGCGTGATTTGATTCTCAACACTCCCGTAGCAACACGATTGTGCTACAATAACCTAAGAAAATATCGATTAAGGCCAAGATGAGAACTTCGTAGACTACTCAATTTACAAACTACTTTCATCAATAATTTATATATTCGCTGTTCCAATCTTGATGAAAATTACGTCGTGGGAATCTAAACAGTTGCACACCATTAAAATGTAACAAGTAGCAGATTTTGAAATGAAGAGACACTAATGATTTTTTGATAATGACTCTGAAGCGCTAATTGCACCCGGCCGAATCCGGGACGGATCCCTAGTTATACATATAAACCTTCCTCTTGAATCACTTTAAAAACCGCATCAAAATCCGTTGAGTAATTTTTAAGATCTAAGCATACATAGGGACAGACAAAAAGCGGGAAGCGACTTTGTTTTGTAATATGTAGTGATGATTAGGATCCCGTGTCTGACGAAATAATTTTTCAGACAGGAATTTAATACTGTAAGTACTTTTAGTTGTATGAGTAAGGCGAGGATATTGAAAAAATCACAAAAATCGAAGTGGCAGTGGACATGTTTACTTACTACTGAAATTTCCAATGAAGCTAATGCCAATAGATCTTCTGTTGTATGTGTACGTATGCGCACCGACATGGATCCAACCGGGACCCTCGTAGACTTTCCCATTGCTTCCTATAAGGAATCTGAAAAAAACATTTTTATATGCTTCAACATTGGTCCTATGTTTCCTTTATTCCTTGTGTACATATAGCTTAAAGATAAGTAAAATAGATGTTTGCGCCTACTAAAATATAGCGATACATGGATGTATAAAAAACAACGGACGTAGTGCAGCCAGTGCGCCGATTGAGGGACCATAATGGCCGCGTGTTTTGTATGTGTGCATATTTTCTAGCCGAGTTTACTATGGTTTTGTACGTGTGAGTGTATAACGTGTCAATACATGGAATATACGTTACCAAGCTTACTATGAATGCTTCAATTTGTGCAGTGACAACACTCTGTCCGTTGTTCTTAACACATCCATGATTATATATTGCAATTATTGATTTTTACCAGACTTCCCCTCAAGCTTGCCTCTCGACTGGCGTCAACAACAAAATTAAGGATATACAGCACTAATTTCGTAAATTGCCTATTAAAAGCTTATAATCTCAATTAAACTGTCTTTGCCGCGTGGATCCGACAGAGTAGAGTTTGTAACACCCCTGCCTGCCCGTGGGTACGAGGCGATTAAGGATTTCCGGGAGGTGGGCAGCAGCGCCTCCCGTGCTGACAATATATTTCGAAAATCACACTGCGGTCACCTACCCGCCTGCCCAGCGTGATGACTATGGGCAAAACCCCTCTGTGGCAGTAGCCTTGTGGCATGCCCTGGGGGAGGCCTACGTCCAGCAGTGGACTGCAGTAGGCTAAAGAAAAAGAAGACCGAGCTTATTTCTAATATCTAATTGCACTTTAAAAATAAACTACGGAATGCACAATTAGCATAATGCACAAGGATGCATTTTTATTAAACTTTAATATTCGGTTCTTTACCTCGAACTGGAAATATTGACGTCAAACGTAATAAATTATTTATAACTGTTTTATTTTAAACCCGGATAAATTAATATAATTAATATTACCGACCTTGGCGTATTTGATTTAAGATTATCCCTATTTTGTCAAATTCATCAAACTTAAATCTTAGGTCCATAATTTGTAGTATGTGCCAATCTTTAGGTATTTAAATAAATCTAGAATCAGAACAATGGGCGTTTTTTCACTAGACGACACGACCACGACAAGGCTTTGATAGTTTTTCACTAGACGACACGGCCACGACACGATCATGGGTTTACGCCATCTAATAAGGGAAGGTAGGGCAGATTGATGCTAAGATATACATTATACATATTTAGTCATGTTTATGTACGTATTAATTAATATAGGCATAACATTAATCCAAAATGTATATCTATCAAAATTATTATTTATATATTCGTACGTACCTATATGCCCCGAGATGAAAAAACTAGCCATACTATTTAATACATTTATGCTTCAAAAAAGCCGTGGTCGTGTCGTGGCCGTGTCGTCAAGCGAAAAAACGTCTATCTCCTAACAGCAGCTAAAAAAGCGAGCCGGCATGTGTATTAATTATCGCTGCCTTTCCACCAGAGATGCGATACGAGTATGCTACGTTGCTAAGGATTCATGTTAATATTCACCAATTGTATCCATTGGTAACGGTTGTCAAAGGCACAAGCAAAATAGTAAAGTGGAAGGGCAGCCTTAGTATTTACTGAGGGTCGCCCGCCACTACCCTCCGGCCCTAGTTAGAACTAACATAATATCATAATATATGGTTACGTGGACAAAGTGGCGAGTACCAAAGGCAATGTTATAAATTCCACTGTTAGATTTTAATCTCGAAGATATGAATTCCCCTTTGAACTTGCAAGGAATAGTAGATTCAGCTGAGCTCTATTGTACTATTGTGCCTACATTCTCATTTGAGTGTTTTCTACTAAGAGTGAACCGGCGGCGCTTAGGTTCATTCTCATCAGTATTCTATGAGGAACTCAGTTTTAATGTATTTCAGTGAAACACAATTGTCACGTCCATTAATTAAGTTTAATTATGATAACGTTGAGAGTCTCTGTTCTATTACTATTATAACAATACTAGCTATTGCCCGCGGTTCTACACGCGTGGATGTCGTTATTGCGTGGAATCGCTATAATAAATAGTTTACGATCTATTACATATTAAATTTCATAACAATCGTTCGAGCCATTTCGGAAGAGTTTGGTAACAAACACCGCGATTCGAGAATTTTAAATATTAGACTAGATACTCACATTCTGGGGTTGTATAATTGGAATAAGCTAGTATTAAGCTATGGTTTTCTATGTATTCCTATGGTGGTTCATATGGTTTCGTGTGGTGGCTACGGGATAACAGTGCCGTTATAGATATAGCGACATTGAAAGAAAATTTGTACCAAGTTGATACCGTAAAGAGGACGTGGTGTTGCGTCCGTACGACCGTTATATGACAGCCTGCTATCCCATGAAAGGATAGCTTTACCCCGGTTGCGCCGCCGGCCCGAAGTAAATTTTAGAATGGAGCGAGATCCAATTATGGCGCCTCTCCTGTTTGCTCCTAATAATATATACTACCTAGGTGCCTAATTTAGGCGCCCTCTAAGATTTGGCGCCTGGAGCGACTGCTCCGTTCGCCGTATGGGCGGGCCGGCCCTGCACATGTCAGATAGCAAACACATATACACATATACATACGGTAAATAGGGTAGTATTCCCGAAATGGGGTAGCCAGAACCGCAGATTCATAAAGGAGATCCTGCAGCCACTTTTAGCTTAGCGGGGACAGATATTAATCAGTGACAAGTAGTTGCTAATCACAAAGAAAATATCCGAGTTCCTTAGTAGACTCTAGATAGCAAAATGTATAAACTGGTAGGAATTATTTCTCGGCTATGTCGAAAAAAACACGACGGCACATGTAAATAAATTGGATGCTAAGAAAATCGCTTGATGCAAGGTGTCTTAATAAACGAAAATGTCGAGTCACTGAGAGAGCGTGCCCTTACTTTGATGACGGAGTTTCACCAATTTATTGTTTGCTGAGTCGAGGTTTGTAAGAGTATTAATATCAAAGCGTCTTTACGGCTTTACTAATGTGGCTTTATTACGGGTTTTCTGTCTTCTCGATGGAATAGATTAGGGTAAGTACTTTCTAAACCAGCGAACTTTGTTTTGTTTTAACCCAAATACTGATTTGTTTGATGAATACAACGAAATCTATCTTACGATGCCGGTAATCAGTGTTAAAATTAAATTTTAACGGTGTTGTTATAAGACTGCGTCTACAGTTAACCACTGTTTAAAAGTGATGTTTGACAGCAAAATATATGGAATGTTTATTAAAATTAGACAATGTTTACCTTAGGCAATGTAAAAATTGTTTTGTAATTTAATGGTAACTATTTCATCTGATATATGCAAAAACCTCTGAATATCGATTATTGAAATTGGATGCTAGTCCAAAGATGTAGTCATACAGTAAACACGAACAGTGACTGAGTTTATTTAAACCTTTTCAAAGTAAGTCTTGAAAAATTCTCTGGCGCTGGGTAAAGTAGAAATAAGCGGAACTAGCGCTCTATAGCTTATGTATACTATGGTACCGCTACTTTAGAATTGTAAAAATAATAAAGAAATCAACATACGAAGGTCCAATATCCCAAAAGTTCAGATTCTGCACATGATACGTTTGGATGCTTCTGACTATGTCAACGCATTCGGCATCGGTGGCACAGGAGGGTGTTGCAGTATGCTGGATAATGACCAGGCTGACCGGCCTCGCAAGGTACTCCACGTGCTTGGGTTTCAAGCCATTCCATTCACGCCTGGTAACGACTCCGCAGTCTGGAAAGAGAGGGAAGAAAATTTGTAACAGTGAATGTAGAATAGAGATAGAAACGTTGATGGCGTTAGAAAAGAATGCGAAGAAGAGCTCAAAAGGTTGACAAATTAAATTAAATTTTATCCGTTGCTACTTTGTAACTAATAATTTGCAACTAAGACATGAGTATTATTGATATCGCAATATAAATATGACATTGGTTAAAACTACGTAAGTCAAAGTTATATAAGTACAAATCCTACTTAATATTATAAACGCGAAAGTTTGTAAGTATAGATGGATGTTTGTTACTTTCACGTAAAAACAGCTGGAGCGATTTTAATAAAATTTGTTATGGAGTTAGCTAACACCCTGGATTAAGACATAGGCTACTTTTTATCCCGGATAATTTCGACTTTTTTTTTTATTTTTGCAGCCCACGCGGACGAAGACACGGCACGCGAACAAAAAAACTTACCTGCGTTTGTATGCAAGGACAAAGTACACAAAACACAAGTAAATAATAATGCAATCATTTTAATAACGAAGAGATGCGAATCACAACGCTTCCTGACCTGAACTGAACTTTGATTAAACTGCACAAGCTTATAAATGAAGAGATAAACTCTTATGTACTTCAATGGACGTTTAGTAAGTACATGTTTAAAAAAGATGCTGATTTTATACGAGACAGTGACGCGAGAGGTAAAGGACTTCCCCGTCCCCCCAAAGATATAGTCGGCAGTGATGACCTGAAGTAAAGAAGCATGTTGATTAAAGTTGTTTCTAATGAATTACTTATCTCAAATGTAAGCATACGTCTCGATTAGTTTGGATTTACTTTGTCTTAGATTGACATTTTATTCCAAGGAATGTATTTTTTGAAATCCCAATATGTAGAGTTTGGCATGTGATAGATGTGGCCAGATCAATCCCCTTTCTGAAAAACATTATTACGAGGAATATCATGGAAATAACAGTTTTCTTAAAAATAATTATCCTTCAGATATTTTTTTAGTATGTACTTACACATAGATCAAATATTAATCATACCACATAGGTGGAGCCACGGGAGTCACTAGTATGTAAAATTAATTAAGTCTATATTAAGCTTAACAAAAGACTCTTCTATCGACTACATTAAAGATGAATTACAAATTATTTCCATGAACCTGAATTTCTACAAATAAATCCATTTAACGTGTTGTTGCTAAGATGGCGTCAAAAGCACCTTTTTCAACATTCCAAGAATGTAACGAAGTACTTGTAATCACAGTTCGCATCGCAACAAGGAAAACCAGACCAGACAATAGCAGCACTGGATTTATTAAAACGGTAAAACTGGTAATGTGTATCCTGGAAGAAAACTTCACGTTTGGATGTGGTTAGAGACCTCTTGAGTAAATTATAGTTGATTGTGTCGTGCACGTGCCATACTCATTCGAACCGTATTATTCGGCAACTTTTTCACTATTTGTATTCTGCCGAAAAATTACCGCCTATACGGTATCAGACAAAACTTCTTATGTGACATTTATGTTCTACTAACGGCCGCCCACAACTTCGTCCGCGTTAAACGTGAACAGCAAATCGGTACCAAATTTCATTTCAATTGAAGTTTTGGCGTGAAAGCCAGACAGACTGGTAATGTGATAACATTACATAAGTAAACATTGTGTAACGAAAAACTTCACGTTAAAGCAAAGTGACAGATAGTAGGGATGTGGTCGATTTTTAGATTTTTCAAATCGATATGTAGTACTGAATCCATAAAACCTCTTGACGTACATCCAAAATCACTATGGGTGAAGTGGTGAAAGTGCTTATGATGAAAAATCATCATCACTTGTCCTATTACAGGGTCGGTCGGCGTAATCCTTTCGGCCGTCATGGCAACACCCTCCTAGTTGCGTATAAAGAAAGAAAAAACTGACTAGTTGCCAACAAAGAATACTTTTTCCGCGGACTGAGTTTCTGATAACTCATAATTCGCGGTTTTACTTGACAACAGGCACAAAAGCTGTTATTTTCATTATAATCGTTGCTTGTGCACTAACAGAAAAAAGGCATGTTGCACGATGCGTTGGCCAATCCTGTTCGATACATAACAAAAGGTTATAAGAGCAAAATCCCCAGAAATCCATCTGACGGGTTGCAAAAATGTTATAAATACTTTAATCCAATGGTTAAAGAAAAATTTAATTATGAAGTCTTGCTCTTGTATTAACCAGACCCGAGCACCTAAATGTGTTGGTAAGCGCGATTCTAGCATGCTAATTTATTTTTTAGCGTATTCCTTGAAGACGATACATTAAAAAAAAAATGCCTGAACATGTCTAAAATATTCCTCTTCTACATTCCCATACAAACCATTCCGAAATCAAAAACTAGATAAATAAAAATGTAACGGGTTGCATCTACATATGTTTCGCCAACAATTTTTTTGTCTGTTTTGCGGTTTGTCCGTGTTTGTGCATCTAATCTCAGGATTAGTTTTAGGAATATATTGTGACTGGTCCCACTTAACATATAGCTACTTTTTATAAATTATCCCGGATAATTTCGACATTTTGTTTTTTCTGTAGTAAACCACTAATTACTATGAACCTCTAAAAACCTACAAACAATTGACGAGGAAAACACATTGAATGAATTAAAGAAAAAAACACTGCTTGGAGATCATTAGCCCTTTCGCAATTACGTTTTAATTTAATAATTTGAAAAATTATTCACTGCGCCCACCACCGGGCCCTACACCCTACTAATCTGATAACTCATTGCGAAAACAGGCACTTACTAATACAATCACGAGAAACCAGACCCGAGCACCTTATTTATATTTCAAATAAATATAACATATGTTTCGCCAACAACCGTGGCACACAAACCTAAAAATATTTTTAGGTATGCTTCCATGGAGAAAAAATTATCGTGACGATGAGGCGATTCCGTTGATGACCAAAAAACATCCTGTATATAATTTGCCAATCAAAATTGATGTCTTACAATGTAACCAAAATATAAAAAAAACTCCATTCTAGATCCTGTTCTCCTAAATTTGCTCATTTCATGCATCATCATTATTCATCAGACCTGTGATGGAGCGGAGGAAGCTTACCCGTAACTTCGCACCGTATCTATATAAAGTGTGACAAAAGGGTATATGAGCGAAAAGCTATGAATATAACCTACTAAGTTTATAGAACCTATACACAAAATATGAGACTCGAAATCACATGATTATCAAAGTAAGAAAATTTCAGAGTTGTTCACAAATGAACCGCATCCGACCATCAACGCAATTGGAACTGGTCACATAAAATACCGGTATTAATAAAGGAAAAATATGTCGTCTGGTATACTGTTTAATAGGTTACTGTTTATTTATTTATTCTAGCCGAATGAGTTCAATAGCCGGAGACGAAACATTCAACCTGTTCATTTAAAAGGTTTACACCATTGAATAGTTTAAGGAGGTAAACAACTTTCAAAATCTCCAACTGTTCCAAAAGTAGATAGTTTAAAAATTCTTTTTAACGATATGCCCTTGTTCACACGTATGCAGACTATACTTAAAACTGTGGTCATCTGGAAAAATTTTATTGTATTGTGTGATTTGAAACTAACAAGTGTTTGGCAAAATTGCTTCTGATTTTTCTATTATGTTAGTAGAAATTGATTACACTTTTCCTGTTAATATAAGCTGCCAGTAGAGTTGTACCACCGCTGCCTACCCGTGGGTATCGTACGAGGCGATTAAGGGTTTTGGGCAGTAGCGCCTCCCGTACTGACAACATAGTCCGAAAATCACTGCGGTTAAACCCGCCTGCCCAGCGTGGTGACTATGGGCAAACCCCCCCCCCCTGTGGCAGTATGGAGGCCTATATCCTAGATTTGTATGATTCAGTAACAAACAGGACGTTGGATGTAGGTAAGCAATACTGACTTAATATATCCAAGATAAACCACAGGATAGGTCTCGCCTCCCTTGAATTATGCTCTCTACCATATTGGCCTTTTTACTATTTGTATTCGGCTAACAAACATTGTTTGGATACACCGATATAAATTCGGTTAGCATTATTTTATATTGGGGCATTTAAAGTACCTACTATATATACTAAGTATAAACTATATATACCTAATGTGAAATGCTACTGAACGCCCACATGAAAGGTAACATCCGAATGGTCAATTTCAGCTAAAGTTATACTTTCATCAGGTTACAGCCCTAGAAGTACACTATTACCAAATTTCCCCCATTTCAATCCAGTCCGAGTCGGAAAGCCTGATCCACCGACATAAAACAAGTAACTTTGCATTTAATATAATTATTTGCATGTATAAATTTTCAAAGATGCCATATTACATCAAGTATACATTGTACAACAAAATCCCTGGATGTCCATATTGTACACTGGAAATGAATACAACGTTTTTATAAAAACCGTTTTTAAATTTTTATTTATTCAACTCTTGAGTAATCGTAGAAAACCACCCAATATTGAAGCAAAACAGATAAGGGATTCAAAGATCGATTAACCCTTGTTTTCTTTTCTTCGCAAAACGATTTTTCCCCATCTCATAAAACTCATAATTATAAACTATTATGTTAAACCGCAGAAAACTGTTACTGATCCAGTAAATTTTGCACACGAGTCGATGGTATAGAGACGAGAGCGATCGCGTGACAACGTACTCGTATCAACGGAAAACGGACATAAAAAAATTAAGTTTTGGTGCAACATCCTTTGCAATGGTGGTCACATTCGATACGAAAGATTGCCCCACGTTTTTGAAGTAGTGAAAGTGTTTATGATGAAAAACATCAGCGCGATTCTGCCCTTATCCTAGTTACTTATCAACCCTGGGCATCGCGCATCGGCGACGTAAAAAATGTCCTCTCGGCCGTCTTATGGCAACCGCCTAAACTTCGAATTGGTTAGTAATAGGAATCGCCGTTCGAGATTTATTCTTTGTCTTTGCAACTAGTTGCGTATAAAGAAAAAAAAACTTGTATCGCAACATTTTAGTATGCCAGTAACAAAAATACTTTTTCCTTAGCCAATGGAACTGCTGAGCTTTCGCAAGCCCCAGTGTGTGCTTAAAAAGGTATTCTTTTTTAACTAGTTGCTCGATACAGAAGAATTCTCTAATGGGAAAGTTTTTTCGCGGTTTTACTTGACATCTTTTCACCGCTTGCGGCAATCCGTATATAAGAAAAGCTGTTAATTTTTTATTCGTTGCAATGGAAAAAAGCCACAATAGCTTATAAAAGTATTAAGAACAAAAGACAGGCATTGTTGCACGAGTTGGCCTAACTCATCTTACTGTTCGTACATAACAAAAGGTTGGTAAGAGCAAAATCGAAATCCATCTGACGGGCTCTTTGCAAATTCGGAAATAAATACCTTGTATTAGCGCTTTATGCGGGGGGATCGCAAATCGTTCAAGTTGTTTGGTTAAAGAACCTGCCGAACATTTAATTTGTTGCAGTATTTAATTGGCGCAAAATTTTTATAAGTAAATTAAATTAATAATAATCTTTGAACGAATCTCATGGCATGCGAAAAGTTTCTAATATATGTTATATACCTATTTAAACATGAGTGTGAATCAATAACTGCATCGCTTGTGTTGTTGTTATTAATCTGTCCAAGCAAGCGACTCTACAACGAAACATTTTGGCTAACGATTGTCGCTCAAAATGGTTATTATGTTTTACTCACGTATTTTCCTTGATGCAGTAATAAGTGGATGGTGCTAACTGAGAAAAATTTTTAACAAAATGCCTGCAAAGCATGAAAAAACATTCCACTTCTACACAGCCCACTACCAAACAAATATAGTCGGGAAGGCAAAACAATTGGGTGACGTTAGAATGCGAATTATGGGAGCCGAATACGTCTGTCAGGATAGTATATAATGACCATGTAACGGGTTGCAGTCTGATTATCATAAAGAATATGAAAATTCATTATAAGACCACTATTTACAAACTTATGATACTTTCACAATTACAAGTTGTTATTTAATTTTCACGATAATAATGAAACAAACATGAACACAGTTTGGCAGATTTTTTGCGATGCACAAGAAGTGCTAGATATGTCCCCCTTCAGGCTGAACGATGGATGAAACAGTTTTCAGGAATATATTTTGTGACTCCCACGATTAGGGACAAAACATATAGGCTAACTTTTTATCCCGGGAAAATGAGTTTTTATCCCGGATGAATTTCGACATTTTGTTCATTTACTGTAGTCCAATATATACGCGGACGGCACACTTAGTGCGTCCAGTAGTTAATGTAAATAATTGAAGAAAGAATGAATGATACTTTCCTTTAATTAATGTAACGGAACTATTCCACAACTTATGAATAATTCCGTCAACTTTATCTAAACGGAAAATATCGAAAATCTTACGACTTAAATAAACTATTATGAAAGTAACAAATACAGAAGAAAACAAAGACTACCTACAAACAATGGTGCCACGAGGGAAATTTGACCAGGAATGTGAATGAGACTTAAAGAAAAAAATCTGTTGGTCAACTGTGAGATGATTAGCCATCGCAATTGTTTTAATTTAATAATTATGAAAAATGTTTAAACACTATTACTATGGGTGCGCCCAGCACCGGGCCCTATACTAGACATCCTCTTGATACTCACATAATGCTATAGATATAAACAGGCACTGCACTAACGTACAAGTACGAGAAACCAGACCCGAGCACTTAGCATGCAAGACAATACATTGCACTATATCCGATAATAAAAACTTGATAAATTAAAGAATCTGCATATCCTTTCGTTGGGTTATAAGCCAACAATGGCAGAAGAATCAACTCTATAGTAAACCATTATGAACTAAAAATATTTTTAGGATGCTTCCATGGAGAAAAACTTTATGATCGTGACAATGAGGCATATCCGTGATGCCATTTCACCTAAGAAAGACATCCTGTTATAATTTGCCAATCACGAAAATTGATGTCTTACAGGTGATTTTTGTAAGGCCAATTCAATATAAAAGTATACTCAGTTTCTAGAAAATTGTTCTTCCTAAATTTGCTGAACATTTCTTTGCATCATCTTAATCAGGTAATGGAGCAGTGGAAGCTTAACCCGTAACTTCGCACCAGACCATATAAGTGATCTATATAAAGTGTGACAAAGTACGCAACACAGGGTATACATAATTGAGCGAAAAGCTATGAATATAACCTACTAAGTTTATAGAGAACCTATACACAAAATATAGACTCGAAATCACATGATTATTTTTCAAGATTGTTGTAAGGAAAATTTAAGACTGCCATTTTTTGCCCGCGATTAAACTATGAAATTGTTCCATAGGATGCAAAGATACTTAAGTACTATGCTGTGTTTGGAAAATTGTAGTATTATTCGTAGCCAAGAAGACATGTTTACATTCCATTTTTGAATTTATCACAAAGAGTAAAAAAATTGCTTGGCTGAAACTTTTGCAAAATAAAAAGCACTCTTTGTTTTATGTTAGTAATAGTACAGAAATTTCCGCTGTATTACACTTAATATTTTCAGGCATTTATGTCCGGCAGACAGTTTTCCCACCGTGGAGCCAAACCCTGACGAGGGGTTTACGATTAACGGTTTGAATGTGTAGCGCCTCCCGTATGCCAACAATAGTCCGAAAATCACTGTCGGACTTTATTACCAAGATTTGTCTTCTCAGCACTACGGAAAAACAACCCACTGTGGCGTAAGCCTTATAATGGCGTGGGTGAACGAGGTATTTTATAAAATACAAGATTTAATATGCTGAAGTACACCGGAACAGACTTTCTCCAAATTAAAATCTGTAGGTAAGAATCCCTGAAATTATATACCCAGAGGAATAACACAGGCCATTAGGTTCCTTATAATACCAGATAATAGCACTTTTGATTAAATTGATCAGCTCTCTTTTGAAAGACTAATATTTTGATTGCATTAATTTATTGTGAGCTAAAAACATTTAATTTTGGATTTTTATACAACCGTTAAAAAGTTTTAGATTTATTTAGGCATATAAATTATTAACTATATATCTGCCTATTTTATATACCTTGTAACAAGATGAAAGCCATATCTGTAATAAGCGAATGGTCAATTTAATAAATTATTTATCATCATTTACAGCCCTGAGAAGTATATTGGACAAAGGCTTAAGAAGACTGCCATCACCGGTCTTACAGTGATCTCCAACGCGACAATAATAGATTAAGTCGTTGATTGTAAACGTAAAAAATAATTAATAATTTTGTTAAAGTTTTAATAAATACCTACTTAAATTATATGATACATACAAAATTATAATACTATTGTTGTTTGTATTTATGCCTGTACACTATTTACAAAGATAATTATTATAACATTTTATACAATTAGTTTCTCCATATATTAACAGCAGCTTGAGTAAGTTAACCTTACACTTGGTGCCATAAACGCACAAATATTTTTTACTATGAGTTTCTTACCATAAGAGCCCTAAGCGACAAAGTTGCGGCGGTTATGCTTATTATTACTAAACTTATACTTATCTTTGATTCGCTATCAAAAGCGTAGTTGAAGTTCTAGAATCCCTATCTATGTTCATATTATTCTAAACATGTTTGTTTTAAATGTTAAACGTCTGATTTCCTTACCACATAATTGTTTTATATCTTTTTTTATAAAAATCTGTATAACTCGGTGATAGTAATTTTATAACTATGTAATACAAAGTACAACCTTATCGCGCTAACCACTTTGACAACGTACTCATCGGAAAACGGTTAAAAATCATTATTTCTATGTGAGTAATCGACAATTATTTTTTGGTAAACGTTGAGCGCATTGCCCTTCTGGGCAGTTTCTCAACTTGCTGTCAGGGACCCTGCCACCCGGCATACCGCGCTTATCGGCGACTATGGTAAAAACGGCACCCTGCTCTGCTTATGTGAGGCACCCTCCTCTGCTTCTTCTCCTTGGTTACCCATTGTAATCGCACGAATTTAGACTAATTAACCACCGGTAATTAATTCGGGTACTGTCTCTTCAGATCATGATTAATATCTACTTTTCTAATTACTTGTAGGTATGTTTTTCTCTTTCTTCACTCCGTTATCTGTAAAACGTTTTAAAAGGTTAGATTGAAAATATCTATGAATATGCTGCCTATTGTACCTATTTATCTATATTTAAAAGGTATGAACCTATTTCCGGCCAAGGCCTAATTTACAGACATCTCGACATGATAGACCCCCAAATTCTTAATTCATAAATGTAAAATTATGTGACCGTTCTGATACTTTACCTAGTAATAGTGGAATGCTATCTGTGAGGGTCGAGGATTTGTCTTTAGATCATTATTCCTTTTTCAGTTCCATTAAAATTCGCCGGCACTTACCTAACCATGGCATTTACCCTCATTATGGATACTTCATGCCAGAACTGCAGGAATACAAAAACATAAATAACATTGCGTAATAAATACATATAGCTCACCGCCTGAAGGTTCGCTCCAAAGTTTCCAACTCTTACGACATGCACGGATTGTGATGCAGTTAATATAAAGGTTCCGCATCAGCACAAGACAATGATTATTATGATATTTATATGATTATTATATAATGGTCGATATTTATTATGTCGATGTTTGTTTCCGAATCATGGATGTTTCTATAATTATTTATGTACTAAAAAGATTCTGAGCTTCTGTTTCTTAGTAGCTATCTGCGATACACTACCTAAGGGATTTTAATGTGGGTCTGAATTACTGTATTGTATGTATGTCAATATTAATGATTAAAATAAAACAATGGAAAACTTACCATTATCAAAAATACACGTAGTATAACCACAAGCGGTTTACTCAACATTTCTTCTTCATTTTGCTTCGCTCCCTCCGAAACAATTTATCAAAAACTTGCCTAATTACCGAATGCCTTCTGTGGAACGGATTAGGGTACATTTCTCAGGAAATTTACAGCAAATTGTTCATGAGAATATAATTGTAAGTTATAAAAAACTGTACTGTTTGAAAGCCGGCGCAGAAATGATAAGAGACTCTACTTCGGTTCTCAACTTTGTACGTTTAGATAAAAATAATCAAAAGCAATATAAAGTTAATTCTACTTATCATGTAATAAATTGCTAATACGCAATATAAAAATTACATTGCTACTTACGCGTATTTTATCAGTTAATATTACGAAATGTTATATTTTAAGATAAATAGTAAATACAGAGGATATTCGAAAAGCAATTATAGAGACTATAAATCTATCCTATTTATAGGAATTTTTTATATAATGGCAATAATTTATCTAACTTAGATTAATCAGTGACTTAGAGAAGATATATAGCGAGTTGTATATTTTTTTATGTTACCTCAATCGTGAATTATAACAATTGTAAAACTAGGTCTGATTTGTTATTAGTCGGGCCATTTATGTAAGTTGTATTGGCTATAGTTATTTTATATTAGTTAGTATATAATGCTTAGCCCATATTAAATACATATAACTACATTTTAACTTCATCATGTCATGATAATGTATCCATGTATGTGCAATTAAATTATCTACATCTAAAGGATTATGTTATGCGTAAAAGGTAAAGACCTTCCACAAAATTGGTCGTCACACGTTCCCGATAAACTACAGAATCTTAAATTCTCAGGAATCATACATCGAAAAATCATTGATTTCTCTCATTTTGTGGAAGCATATCAGTGGGAAGTAGTCTGGTTCCCAAGATATTAGGGTTCCTGTATAACAGATTGAGTAAATAGCCAGCCAGAATACTACATTTGGTATTAGTTCTGCATAAATTGTACCATAGACGCATGATTGAAGCGGTATGCATTATAAGTAATTTTAATTACCAAGTAAGAATAATTAAAGTTTATTCTATTAGGTGTTCTACATGAAAAAACACATATTCATAGAGGGACAAAGGGTCTTGGTGTTTTGTACGACTAACCGAACGGTACATCTCAACACTATGAATTTTTCCCTTGATCGTAAGGGATAAAGATGTAATTAAAAATCAAAAAAAACAAAATCTTTTCCCAGCATTTTTTTTGGCATAATCTTACATTATTTGATGTATAGACGTACGTACCCTTAGTTCCCAAAAGGGTGGCCAACTGCGAAAGAAAACACCCTTGTATAACTTAATGCCCGGATATTTCAGTCGTTACCATCTCAGGAGTAGTACCTACCCGTATAAGAAATTAGAGAGAGCGAGATGTCTCACTTTTAAACGTCAAACTCACAGAGCTATCAATATCTAGATAAACTAAATGTAGTTTGCATGTAAAAATAGACTTAAGAATTAGAATAGACACTGGTTCTCAAGCCAGGACTGAGTGAATTTGGACTGATAGAAGTGGTTTCCAATCTCTTTTTACACACCAAGTAGAAACACTTGCCTTGTCTAGTTATTACTTAGCTCTGTGGATTTGACGTTTAAAAGTGACACATCTCGCTCTCACCAAATTCATCATACGCGTGCAGATGTATTCAAGCAAAGCCCCGCATTGGCACAGGACATAAGTACGTAGTATAGGCATTCGTATATATACTATAATAGCTTAGGTATTTATTAGAAGTTCCAGACAAGAGTATTAAAGGTTATCTTACTTAGCATTACTTATCTATCGTTATATATTTAATAGGTATCAATAGCTAGACGGATTGTCTCTATAAATAACATCTTTGATTCTACATTGACCCGATTACAAAACTATTTTACTAACAGAAAGGTTATTAATATTCGATATTAATTCTATTTTATTCTAAATTCTAAATATATTATATTCTATTCTAAATATTCTAGTCGGGAATTAGCACAAGTCGGTCAAAGGAAGCAATACTGATAAAAATCATTTGTTTCATACAAAATTCCTATGATAGGTATCTGCATAAAAATCTCACCAATTGATACGTGTGCAAAAAATTGTTCTTATTTCATGTTTTGTTACATTTTAAAATGAAACGAGGGCAGATTGGGTGAAAGAGGCTATCGATAACCAATATTTCGTTATCGTTAAAAGATAAAAAACATCTGCTCTCATTCTACTAGGCCTACATATATTTATTGACATACACATACGTTTTACGGCTATACGTATGCAGGATGTATAGCGGGTTTCTGATTGGGTTCAGTTTTTTTTTCATTTATGCTGTACTACTTTTTTAAAGGTACTATATTTTTGACTGTCTTCATTTCTACCTACATTGTCTTGCTTCATTGATGCTATTGTATCTGTGCAATTCTCAAATAAGGTTCCGTTGATGTTATAAAATTTAACTAGTTTAACTTATTCCCATAGAAAAAAGGTAAAAAAAATAAGATTACCAAATGAAACTTCTCTAGCAGCGAAAACAACGGTGACCAATATTTTCCGATTCACCCCATGGTCGTCCGTCTCGGACAGCCCAGTTATCTTAACACAATCATTACCTCCATAATAAATTTCCTTCTTTATTCAAGGCTATCTCCTATTTTCCCATCATTAAAACTTGAGGAGGTTTCTTATCAGTATGAGCGTGACGTAGCTGAAGTAACGACTGGGATTTTTTAACTAGTAGATACACGGTGGAGGCGTTTTAACGTTTGTTCTTGTCACGATAGAAAGATGGCTTGAAGGACGATCTATATAAAATAAATGACACTGGCAATTATTATTTGTATGATAAGGTGCGAGCCGAGCGAGCGTACCACGAGAGCGGTTTGCTAAGTATAATAAGTACTTTTTGATTCATAAAATCTAAGTACTGAAACTGTTTGTATAATGCGGAATCATATAAATAACCTGTGATATTGTTATGCGAAGTGCATGGGGGAATTCCCAGACAATAAATATTATAGGAAGGACATGACGTATCAGCAGATTAGACTAGGCTGAACATCCCATGGTCGGAGACACGGGAAGAATCGGAGGCGATCATTAGCCAGTGGTTAATACTGGTGTAGCCAGTAGCCATCCAGCAGCGTAAGCTTCGCGGTTTCATGTCAACATCGGCTGTAACTCCTATCGGTACCGGCTTCATGGTTTCCCACAGAAAGTTTGGATTAAACGGAAACATCTTGAGCAAGGGCCATTGATTAAAAAGGTAATTCGACATACTTTTTCTTCCATTCGTTTCTATGAAATGGCTGCTCGATTTTTAATTCAAAGTCACGCTATGAATTTTAATAAACCTAATATAAGTAATCTCGAGATGAAAAGTAGTCTCACGACTCTTGATGGGTATATCAAACTCTACTGAAATAACTGATAATAATGGCAAATTTCAATCAAGAACAAAATGGCAGTGTGAAGATTATACAAAGTCTTTGGTATTAACTTTGATTTGTTTTGATAAACTTGAATTTGATCCTGAGATCGTATACACATATAGCAATATTGCCCGTTTCATTAGTTTAACCAGTAAAATAAAAGTCAATATGCTTTACGAGGCGTATTATAATACATTTTTAAACGTTTAGTTCCATTTCTTAAACACAATATTACGCATACAAAATATGTTCTCCTCCAATATATCTATGATAGCGATAAACGATGAGTAGGCACCAAAAACTTGTTAATAAAATCGAAAATCATTTCAAATCAATAAGTATTAAAAAAACAAATGCTAGGACATTTACTTAAAGCAATGTAAGAAAACCATTAATTTCAAACGCTTCAAGGAATGTATTTTACAACTGGCTCTCGACAAAAATATTGCAAGTAGAGCCTTTCAAAAAATTTCTTTAAATATAAAATGAGAATATATTCTTTAGATTCATAAATACCTCTATATATGTACTTTGTAAACATTTAAGCTAGACTTTGTATGTGAAGTTTTATTATACACATTTTAAAATGTGTTTTTTTTATAACTGGACTTAGAGAAAGACACATAGACACGACTGTGATCCGAAAATGGGGTATTCAGAACTACAAAATCATAAAGGTCCAACAGCTAGTGAAGACAGGTACATATAAAAGTGAGGATTAAGAAATAGGAGAAGTGACGCTATCTCAGGCCTAATAAGGTAACATCACTTATCAAAAATCTGATGGGTTATTTATTCCAATAGAGGGGTAATATTTAAATCTTCTCATCTAATTATAAAATGCTTTCATTTTCGGTTCATTCGAATCAGCTTTGCTTTGCTAATTTCACAGTTCCAACGACAATATTCCTAAAATTTTGTAACCTATGTAAAATGAAATCATTTTGGAAAGGTAGTTTGGAAAGAGGCCATTACATTAGTAGACCTTCATGCTTTACTTTTCTAACTGGGACAGATTGAATAGATGCGAAAACCTGTGTTTGCATTAAACTTACAAAAATACTTTCATATAAAACTATTACGTTAATGTTTATAGCTGGCGCTCATCCTTTTATCATTTTGTCTCTTGGGAGCATCATAAAAACCTAACGGATAATGTACATTAATGTAGATATATAAAATTTGGGTCACTACTTAACTAATCTGTAATAGAAATGACCCATTTAAAAAGATAATATTTTTGTGTAATAAAAAAATCTCTAAGCCATGGTCCAATAAATACTAAATAAAATAACATTAGTAATTTTACAACGTATCAATCAGAACTCTTGATTATAACGTCATCTCAATATAACAGGCGGATAATGCAAACACCACAAGTTATCCCTAACATATCGCAACGGCATAGCTTAGTGAAAACTATGTAGGAATACACTTTGAAATTTTTATCTAACTGTTAAAGTTTAGAATCCACAGTGAAAGTCCTAGAACGAAACTAGTTCAAGTAACTCGGGCGCCATCTCACGAACAACAACAGTACTAGAACATGCACTTAATAAACAGCTTGGTAGAAAATTCCGGAAGTTTGGAAGCCGGGAAATGCCGTGGCGTTTCGGCGTGCCTTCAATCTTCGTTTTCCAGCTGTTGCAGTCTCACTTCATACTGGGACCTGTACCAAATCCACCAGCCGAGTGCGTGCCTGGTTGCAGCTGATACTATCCAGCAGTAGTAGCACACCTGAAAAATCATTATAATTATCACTATCTGCTGCTACGGTGATAGCCCAGTGGTTAAAACGTGCACTTTCCAAGCGGGAGGCGTAATTTCGATCCCAGTCACGGGCCTGTACCAATGAATTTATTTTCATGTACAGATTTTAATGTTGCAAAAATTGCTTGTGCCTCGGAAAGCACATAAAACCGTTGGTCCTGCGCTGGTCCTGATCTCTCTCCGGTCGTGTCGGCTTTCCGTTCCCATCGGACTATGAGAGCAACGGAATAGAGAGTGCATCTGTGTTTGCGCACACACGTCTTGTGCACTATGATATCTCCTGCGTGCCTGGCCAATCTCCGTAGAGATTGGTTGCCTTGGGAAATTCCGGAAGCATATCGTTTATTCTTAGTCCGTTATATTGATGAGCACATCAGCACCTGCCTGTGATTAGAATATTCATAAGAAAAACACTGGACCTAATCTATGTCTAGCTCAGTGGTTAGAGCGGCTCGCTATGCAGTGATCGTGGGTTCGATTCCCACTCGGGTTAAGAATTTTTTTCATTTCTTTATTAATAATTTTTGTTATAGTCAAGTTATTTATTAGTAAGGTATATGTAGCGGAATCATGAAAAGTCTTATGTTAGGTATCTAGTAGAGTAATCATTTTTTTAGTACCAAGGGGACGCTATCTCGAACTCTCACTATTTTGCTAGTCGCTCGTTCGTAGGTGCTTACTAGTATGTGAATTTAAACAATACAGACTCCAACTACTTAGAAACATGAAATCCATATTGTATTTTTTAGTAAAAAAAAAAATGTGGATGGGTTCTCTATACACTGCCAAGACACCCAGTAACTTAAATACTTTCTCAACAAGGCAATTTCGACATGAAAACGATTGCGAGTAAGCTAGACAAAATGCTTTTTATCCGGGTTAAAAAAAACCCGGGATAATGAATTGTAGCGAATATATTTTTTGATATGTAAGCTATATCATTGAGAAGTTTCATCAAAATTTATTCAATAGTTTTTGCGTGAAAGAGCAACAAACTTACGCGTTTATAATGTTGGTAAGATTTCGCTCTCTGAAACATAGTGCTGAAGAACACGTGTTTATTGGATGTGGTTATAATAATACCCTAAAATTAGGCTGTAATATGGGTGTAGGTTTCACCCACGTTAGAGAGAAATTGCATTAATTTACAAATCATTGGCAATATATCATATCAATAATTAAATTCAGTTCTGTGATGAATTTAATTATTGGCATGAAGTGCTCTGAAACAAATTAGTTTATCGCTTACAAACAACGTGTTATAGATACTATAAAATTAAATTACATCCCTCAGGATAAAAAAAGAGTGATAAGAATCCAAGTGTAAAAGTTCAAAATGATTTACTGCAAATATTATATTTTGAATCCTAATGATAGTTTGATTGAAAATTCATTTTTTTGAATGGATAACAATGATTCGTCAACGTTGAATCTCCTCATCAACGATATTTTTTCCATGGAAGCATACCTAGTGTCTGTTTCCAAAATAAAAGTCCAAAGTTAGTAAATGACTGCGTTTTGCATAAACAAAGAAGCAGATTTTTTCACGATATCTGTAGAATTTCGCAATCAAGGCATTTTTTTTGGCATAAACACTTTTTTCGACGTATGTTAAAGGTAACCCTGTATATATTGCAATTTGTTTAGCCAGCCCGTATTCTGTGACTACTCGTATAATTCTATTTTAAAACATCTCGTTTTTGTACATGATGTATTATAAGAGTGTTATTAGTAGATCTATCGCCGATCGACGGCACCAACGACATCGATCGAGGGTAAGTCGGCGCCAATTCTACCAGACTAATCTCAAAGTCGACTGATGCCATTGACCGACAATCGATCGAGTCGAACGGTATTCGACATCCATCGATCAATTACAGCTATTAGATCAGCCAATTAACTTCGATCTACGTCGAATGGTGCCATTCGACGATCGATCGATAGCTGAGTCGAATAGTATCTCGTTATGTCGATCGATGTTAACTAAAGCTCCTATAGTAAACTGCAAAAACTTACTTCCAAAATTGTTGTTTTTAGTAAATAAAATAAATATAAATCTGCTTATAGAACTAAATATTAACCTAACTAAACAGTCCAATGAACGTGTTTTGCATACATAGGTAAAAACCATATAGGTAAATTTCATAAATCTGAATCATGGATACGGAAACTTGGTGACAGAAATGATTAAGTAATTAATTTATTTTATCACAGGTCTGAACTCAGCCTTAGTTTTATTTTTTTTAGATTAGTACCCGAAAATCAGTAGGGTAAGCTTGAATCTCTTTACGTGCCGAAACGCTATCGACTCGCAAGCAAAGTCTATGAGATACGACAGTGTGACGATAGCGTTACGGACTATCAAGAGGTTTGTGCTTACCGCACAGATTAAAAACTTACGCCTTAGCAATACATCGATGCAAATATTAAAGAACTCGGACCTTTTGTTGCTGGAAAATTTCATGTTTTCATCTTATAGCTCAAGCTAGAGTAAAGTTGTTCTACTACATATATACTTTCAATTACCTTGGTCCAACCTATTTGTTTGACTAGATAAAACGAAATGAAAATCCCGCCTGTCTCACAAATATATTTCTGTATGCTCTTGTTCAATGTTAATTTGTCTGGAAGATTATTATTAAGACTATTATTATTCTTGTGTTACCTAATAATTAATATATTTTTATTAATATATTTTCGCCCGTAATAGATCTAGGGACTTAGACAAGGTAACAATTTACGATAGCGAAGATTACCATGAACTCTAAATGCAAGATTGTTTCCACTGTAGAAGTGAGACGCCACTATAAGTGGTGTGGAGCGACATCATACCAAGTCTATTCTGCTTTAAGATTTTATATTAAGATATTTTCACTATGGGTGTGACCACCACCGGGCCCTACTGTGTAGGGCTCGGTGGTGGGCGCACACATAGTGAATGTTTAAACTTCCGAATTGTAACGCCTAATACAATTTCATTTATTAAGATATATGACAAGCTAGACCTGGTTTATACAGGGAGTAATCTTTTAAGTACCTAAGCATGTTCCAGTACCTTTAACCACATCTTCACTGTCCATTAGAAGAGTGTGTGGTTAAATGTGGGTTGATTAATCTAATGGTTAGATATATCTGAAGGCCTGTTTAAATGATGAAGTTGATTCTGTCTCTATCTAGGTCAAGTTTTAGAGAGAGATAGGCTATCTGACCGTTGGAAAAATCGACAAAATAAAATAGTACTTACAAGGGTCATACAAGCCAGCACGAAGGTCGAAGCCAGTGGCCACGGTGTCACGTGGGGCTCTTGCGTCATCAGTCCAGCCAGGGTCCGACCAGACAGCCACGCGGCCAGCACTGCCAGTGGAGACATCAACATGATACCTAGACTATCCACCATTAGCTGAAAAATGGTAGTGAATGATTATGATGAAAAATTCCCTGAACTTGAATGAACTATTATTGATAAATAAATAAAAAACTGCGAAAGAAAAAGTAAGTTTCAATATTGAGTTACACTACGTTCAACCAACTAATAACCCTTTACCTGCAAGCCTAGCTTGGCCTGCGAAACAGGATATAATAAACCGATTTATCGACATATAGCCTATTTTGTATAGAGTCGATACGATATCGTACGACACGATATCCACGATGCGTGGTCATGTTCAAAGTGAATATTACAGTGGTGATCCCGAAATGGGGTACCTAGAACTTCAGGATCATAAGGTCAACCCCACGCCATCCTGCGTGGCCATCATCCGTCCGCTGCCACGTTCAGCATATCGAGGACAGATGTAAATGATCAGCAGAGGTCGGAATTAGGTAGAGTCATTTATGTACTTGCATCGAAATGTTGATATTAATGTGGACCTTCCCAGGATTTCTAATGGACAATCCCGTGTGGCCAACAATATTACAAATAAATAATAATAAAACCCTCAGAGATAGACAAATAAAACAAAGATAATTAGCATAAAATTTCTGCTCTTTAAAATTAATACCGGAATTTGAGGCATATTCACTTTATTCTTTCGCTGAATGAAATCAGTGCAAGTACATAAATGACTCTACCTAATTCCGACCTCTGATGACCAGTGACAAGTTGCTAGCTTATCGCCTGAGAGAATGCCCGAGTTCCTTAGTCGACTCTTATGATACGCTCGGAAGGATATTATACAGCTGATGTGTTGTAGTAAAGCCACGTATTCTCACCACCATGGTACAGATAAATATAAATGTAGATATGTAGTTACCTACATTTGCTTAACAACCACGATATAAGACCAAAGGGATCTTACTTCGGGACTAGATTAATGTGCTGTTAACAGTGTTTGTAGATTGTTTGGCTTGTAGATTGTAGATATATCAACTGAGCCTCCCTTAAGACGAAAATTAGTAGGCAGTAGTACCGCCGCGATCTTATCATAATATTGATATAAACCAGAACCAAGTTATGTTAAATAATTTGGTTGAAAACGAAAATATTTTTGGGATAGATTTCTTGGAAAATTAAATTAACGTCCTGTGTACCCATCCTAGCGTCTAATAGATAGATAAATAGATAAAATGATTGAAGATAAATATGAGAACGTTACAGAAAATATTCTGCAAATAAGGACCTGGTTAGATGGAAAAATGAAAGAAAATATTTATGTTAGTGATAATATTAAGAAATGAAAAAAAAAATTCACCCGAGTGAGACTTGAACTCACCACCTCTCGCATTCCGTGCTTCGCTCTAACCATCTGAGTTACCGGGTCAATTAACTCGGATGACGAATTTGACCATCTCTTTACACTTTTACATTATTGGCATATTCATATTAGTGTCAAACTAACTTGTTTTGAGAAACGAAAATCGTTATACCTATTACAGTTTATACCTACTCGTATATTCAGATTATTTGCAATTTCATTTATTGCTCTCGTAAATAGCTGGCTAGCTAGATATAAGTAAATGTTTATAATGATGTTTATATAGTTGGCTGAAAAATTAGATTTACATACAGCACACATATTCATTATGTTTTAACATACTTACAAACTAGTAACCTATCTCTTTTATAATTCCGTTCCATTTAGTATTACTATAGATTTTACCTATGTTATCCGTGGTACACAACTTACCTGCTTAGCGTTCTGGCTTAAAATCCACATGATCAAAGCTCTGGGCACACCGTATCTATGCACCCGTCGTGTCGCATACCTCGTCCCGCATAGTTCACACCGCGACTTCCCTGACTCCGTTAGCCATCGCTCCAAGCACTTTACATGGACCCTCCCAATAGTGCCACGACATGCGCAAGCCGATACCAACATACCCAATTCCCCATTTAACGATGCCCCACCATGACATATACGACACATATCTTCGATCGAATGAGAACTCTGCCGGTCTATCTCCTCTGGAGGTTCAGTAAAGCTGGTTTCCATATCAACTGTCCGTATTTCGATCTCCTGTTCCCAAACGATTGCGTTAGTTCCTGTATTGACTCTTTCACATATTATCGGCGGCTTTTCTATTATTGGACTCACAATTTTACGTTTCGGACTTCTCACTTTGACACGGTGCGTTCGTTTCCTTGATGATTGCCTGTGTTCCGGTCTGAGGTGTTTCGGTTCTGGCTCGAGAGGTACATTGGAAGAGAATACAGGTTCTTTAGGGAATATCTTCGAAGCTTCCGCAATGGTTAGAATATTAAATAGATCTATGTTACTAGAACTGGCAGTTACGTTTTTGTCCATCGTGTTTGTTGATCTTTTTCTCAATGTTTTCAGATTTGTTGCACTGATCGCGCACTCTAGAACAATTTTTTTTGGCGGCTGCGGAATTTTGTTTCTATCTAGTGTTCTTATTTTGATATCTTGACTATTTTCAAGGTAACTGCGAAAAAAAAGTATAAGTAAGTAACATTTTCAGATACTTAAAGTCATTAAAATTTGATTACATAAAAAGACAAAACTTTTTCTCAGTCACAAAGTGCACTTTAAAATTATAATATGTTTTAGACCTTTCTTAAAATTGAAAGGTAACAAGTAGTATTCATAGGGTTCGTTATTTAGGCGATTATCACACTGCCACGCACCATGCATCGTAGCGCGTGAATGCGTTTTCTAACGTTGCTTGTCAGTATCTCCGTTTGTATAGAAAACACGCATAGTCCAAAACACAGAAAATGCATCCACGCGTACCTGCGTAAGTCCGTCGACACGCAACATGCACCATGCTAAAAACAAAATAACATTATAATGTATTTTAAGAATTAAGCTTAGAAGTTTAACATGAGTTAAACTTGCACTATGATTACATAGGGCTAGTTTTTTTAAGAAGAAGAAGACACAAGACGACTTCTAAAGGCTTTTGAATAAATGTGGTGCTATCGCCGTATGCTTCGAATCAGTTGGGTGCAGAAAGTTTCCAATGAGATAGTTCTCCGGTGCGTCCACAAATCCCGAGAGTTGATGCGAACCGTGACAAAAAAATGCTAATACTGGCTGTGAAGATCTCCTTTATGATACTGCAGTTCTGGAACACAGCCGACAGAACATATATAAAAAAGCTTCTTCACGCCCTTAACAATGTGAGATGTAAATTTATTCAGCACAATGGCATAAATGGACAGACTTTGTATTAATATTTTCTGGGTTATGAAATGGCTTTTCAAATTCCGTTGGAGGATTGAATAGAAAATTTTGAAGAGAACACGCTTTGATTGGAAATCTAACCTGCCTGAGGTATTTCAGAGTGCGGATATTAAGGATAGAGAATAGAGAAATATCGCATGTGCTTTATAAGGAACCTATCCACAAAATGTTAGACTCGAAAACATATGTTTATTTTCTACATTTGAATTAGTATCTCTCCATATATCTTCTGTTACACTCTGTATATGCCATGGAACATGTTTTTACAGTAACAGCTAAAGCCAAAAACATGCAATAATAACAACGTGGATGGATACAAAAATATGTACATACTAGTGGAGTAGTTGTCTTGGTCGTGAGAGTGACTCTGGTAATAAAAAAATACGCAGCCGGGTTCTTTTCTTCGAGTACATACATATAATCACGCCTTTATCCCTTACGGGGTAGGCAGAGCACCAAGGGCCGATAGAACCTTCAAGTATCTAAATGATTTTATATCTTGTGTATGTTATTGTTGTGTTACAAAATGGATTTCTTTTATGTTGTTTTCTTATCTAGTAGGTAAAGAATAGGTTAAGCTACTCGTATCTCAGAATCAAAAGAATTATTCATCTCTACTTCAACCCTTTAACGATGTAAACAATCTCATAACAAAATCAATTTCATAAAATAATCCAATGTTCTGAGAAAACTGCATCTAAATAAATAAACAAACTCTTCGGCACCCGTCTTATTTCACGACACATTAGAATTCTCGTTTTTGATTTCCCGTGGGAATTTCGGAAAAAACTTTCTTAGTCCTCTTCCCACTCTTCAAGGTACTCATTGTGTCAATTTCACCATTAGGTGCTAAAATATTTGCTAGGTTTTAGTAAGGCCAATTGATATAGAAGATATGAAGGTATAGTATTTGATTTTCTACATAAAGGGATTATAAATTGCTTTACTGTGAGAAAATAGGATCCAAAGTAATGTTGGTTTGAATGCCAAATTAAACCATGAGCAGATTTTACTTTACTTATTGAAAATTCTAAGGATATATTGGATTAGATCAAATTAAAGTATTCAATATTATTTTAACATAGTGAAAGTCTAGATTTGATTGTAACTGAAGTGGTTTAAGGAGAAAACAATTATTCAGTAGCTCCTCTACCTATGATCATTTTAATTAATATTCTTAAGAATAAATTAAGTAATAATTTTGGAAAAGGCGTAAACAATACAATACGTAAATTAGTAAATTAACCACATTTAACCATACATTGAAAAAATACACACTTAAATGAATACTGGTGCACATGCACCTATATAAAATATAAGTAGATTTAAAAAAAACAAAATTATAGAGTTACTTTTGCATTTATAACTATTAGTAATGATATGTACACTTAATAATAGCAATGATAATAAAGATTGATTATAATGTAAAGGGCATAATTGCTGAAAAATATAGACTAGGTCATGGAGGAATTAGGTGCACCAGAATTTTAATTAAAATTCTTGTATTGAGTGTTTTAAGCTATGTTGAGTCAAGATAATATTATTATTATACCTAATAAATAGGTAAATTTGATTGAAGCTAAAACCTACAAATTAATATAAAATTTTTACCCTGATATTAGACATGTCAAAATATCAGCTCAAACACACTGAAAACATGAAAATCTCCCGACCGTATTTTGGCCAAGGCGACCAATCTCTACGGAGATTGGCCAGGTACGCAGGAGATATTATAGTGCACAAGTGTGTGCGCAAACACAGATGCACTCTATTCCGTCACTCTCATAGTCCGATGGGACGGAAAGCCGACACGACCGGCGAGAGATCAGGCGCAGGACCAACAGTTTTACGTGCTTTCCGAGGCACGAGCTAAGTGACAATTTTACAATATTAAAATCTGTATATGAAATAAATTCATTGGTACAGACAGGCCCGTGACTGGGATCGAACTTACGCCTACCGCTTGGAAGGTGCACGTCTTAACCACTGGGCCATCACACACTGAGAACATACAGAGATGATAAACAACAAAAAGGATAAGCTTTACAAATTAAATGCTTTAAACTTGAAAGTGAGTTAAAACTTCTACCACGCTACAGCCTATGTTGGTAGTAACATGCATTACAATTTATTTCAGAGTTTAGAGTAACTTTATACTGCCCTTAGTTTAAAGCCAAAGTTTAGGATGCCTTTAGACCTCTATCCTAGGCTTACCTTAAACCTAAATTGTTTTGGAATTTCGGCCAGCTTCTGGCATTAAGTTCATTTTGTACCGAGAACCTCCGCCGTCTCGTATTAGGCATTTCACTGTGAATTTTGCTATATTTTTTATTTTGTTTTTACTTCGGATTTGTCATCGCGCTATTCATTTTTGAAGGGCAATGTCTGTTTATTTTTTTTCTGAGCTCAAAAAGAGTATGCATATCGATAAACATAAAAATCGATTGTTTATAGAAGAGCAATCGATAATCGCACATCAAAATATGGATACACGGTATAGTCGTACGGTAGATTCATCAACTGCAAGTATTATGTCGTTAAGAGATTCTAAATTATTACTTAGAAATATTAAGGTATTATAGTCTAAACTAAGAAAAGAAAGACAAGGGTAACAGCTTATCGTATACTTTATTTATACTCATATATATATAGATATAAATCTTAAACTTATTAAATCCGGTACGTAAATTTATTAAAGCAAAGTTGTGAAAATTATAAGATACAAGTTGCTTCTTCAGAATTTTCGCCCGTAGGTAAAAAAAAGTTCGGATGTAAACTTGTAGACAGTTGGTGCGAACTTAGGAACCCTTCGGTGAACGAATCTTTAGTCGTAGGAAAGCAGCCGACGGGGATGGATGTGCGCTCGCCCCCACCACCCTGTGTATCGAACTTTCTTTGACGATTCTGAATCGGACAATAATGTTTAATAACACATAACTTTACATACCAGTTCTAAATCGAGTGACATTAAATATTTTGACTATGCTCCAAGAATAAATAACTAGTATAAAAGTTTTGCTCAAAGTTGTTTTAAGTTTAGTTGAAAACTAAGTTTGGGGAGGTTTTGTTTTATTTGGAGTTAATAAGGTAAGTTTTTAATTATTTCAGACACAGTTTATATTATTATGACAATGAACCAAATTATCATACATACATACATACATATAATCACGCCTTTATCCCTTACGGGGTAGGCAGAGTACCAAGGGCCAATAGAATTACATGGTGCCACTTCTAACCAATTTTGAGGGTATAGTTGAGATGTACAAGTTCGGTTAGTAGTGACAGGTGGTCAGCCCATCGCCTACAAAACACCAAGACCCTCTTGTCCCAGAAAGTTAAAAATTTTCTACTGACTTATCAGAAATTATCAGAAAGTTGAAAATTTCCCTAATTTAAGTATCAATCAATGTTATGTTTGTTTCATTTCAAGTACAGAGACGTTTCGTATTAAACCTTTTATTATATTTACCAACGCTATTATTTATGTGATCACAATATTATTTAAAAACATAAGAACAAAAGTATCTTCGCCGGAACTGTTAGTCTAACCTAACCTAACCTAACCTAACCTACGTAATCTAAGTTTTTGTAAACCACCATTAAGTCTAATATACATTATACAATATACACTACCGTGACTTCTTCTTAGTCACCCACTCTCAACCTCCGTTCACACATAAATAAAACGCAGCGCCTCTATGATTCACTATTTTAATAGATCAATAATCTTGCATGAAAAGCGTTTAGTTTATCGAGAAACTCATTCTACCAAAGATGTTAGACTGAACATGAAAGACCATTTCATATGCTATTTCATGAAAGATCAATTCTAATGGCCACGAATACATTATATGGAAATTGAGAATATGTTATTTTGTGATATGTATGAGGTTCACATATCAAGAATTTCTCTCATTTGGAAATGAGAACAGGCAAGATTTTTCCATCAAAATCCTTATTATACAGATTACGTATTCATATAGTATAAAGATATACACGAAAGTCTCGAAAGCATTTTCCTCGGTTATTTTTAGTCTATTCTAAGTATGTAACTGATTATCAAATATTGTATTTTGTGCTATATTAGGTATAGGTTGTATAGTGTGCATTTTTATTACCTGAGAACTCCTCATTTATGGTTTGTCAATGCCATGGTAGGATTGTCATGTTCTTTTTTAACCGACCTTCAAAAAAGAGAGGTTATCAATTCGTCTGTATGTTCTTTTTATTTTTATTTATGTGTCTTACCTCAGAACTCCGTCATTTATGGAACCGATTTCAATTTTTTTTTATAGTTTGTCATGGTATGCTTCCAAGTTGGTCCCATATTCACCATGTCAGGATCTGATGATGGGATTCTTGGAGAAATCGAGGGCAATCCTCAAATATTGTAGGCACATGTAGTCTATTTTTATACTTTTACTGAGCGTTTTGATCACCTACATATAAAACATAACATCTCATACATCTCAAACATAACATGATGGAATCTCTAAGGAATCTAGGGATATCCTCAAATATAAAAGGCACGAGTAGTCCGTTTTTAGATTTTTATAGAGAATTTTGGTCAGCTACACATAATATAAAGGAAACGAGGGTCTGATGATGGAGCCACCGAAAAACAGATAGTGGAACTTTTTAATAACAAAATCCCCCTATGGCAGGGGGAGGCCTACGTCCAGTAGTGGACTGCAATAGGCTTATGAAGATGAAGATAATTGTGTTAATAAATAAGTCGTGAAATTATATGTTGCGTTAAGCCGTGTCCGAAGTAAGATGGTTATAGAGGAAGAGGTAGACATGAGAATAACGAGATGACGGATAATAGGGATGAATGAAAGAAGAGTACCTACATATTGCACCAACCCCAAATGATTGGGAACAGGGCAGGAAGAAGGAGTGTATGTTGCTTATATTGTCAGACGTAAAGTTTCGAAGCCTAGTCATTTCTCTCTTTTGTCATGTGGCCTATTTAATCATTTCCTGGCATATAAATCCAATATTATCATTCAATCATTTACAGCCCTGTCCACTGTTCATAGGCCTAATATGCCTGACAATATTATGCCTTCTAAACTTCGTACACGGCTTAACGCAATATATATTTGCCCTTTAATAAAATTTTACTTTAGTAAGCTCGAGATTTGGGAGGAAGTCGGTTTTTGTTAAAAAAAAAATTAGTGTATTGCATTTGGCTGACCGTAAGTTGTAGGTTGTAGCTATTTATTATTTGATTGGGCCATAATTGGAGTTGAGAGTTTGATGTATTTTCTAATTCCTAGACCATATTATTAGCTGTATCTTCCGTGGATGTCGACATTAGGTTTATTCATTATTAGAATCTGACCTTGCATTTTGCCACTGCTCTTTTACGTCTCCGTATCCGATCCGTTCTGACTAATCTGATTTTAGAATACCGTTGTATCTATAATGTATCTTACATATACAGGGCTATATTTTAAAATATCAATAACCTCGCAAGACTAGGTAGCTACCATCATAAACAATAACATTTGTTCTACGAGTTTTGATAAATTTGTCACATTTTACTTTAATACAAAAATAAATATCTATTTAATATTACCTCTGAATGTTCTTAAGTCTGTACATAATAATGAGGCGCGCGCGATTCGCGGGCGTCAACCTTTTCGTATACCTTCGAATGGAACATAGACTTACAAATGTCACGACAGTACAATAAAAGCTTGGAAAATCATTTTTAATTAATGTGTTGAGTTATGATAAAACTCGCAGAACAAATGTTATTGTTTATGATATTAGCTATCTAGTCCTGCGAGGTTATTGATGTTTTAAAATTAACCCTGTATATATTTGTGTTTTTGCTAAGCTATGTAAAGCTATTTATACCGTTAGTGATTTACAAATTACTAGAGGTCGCTCACGACTTCGTCCGCGTGTAAGAGTACCTGTGCGAAGTTAAAATACAAATCTCCCTCTTGAATCACTCTATCTATTAAAAAATACTGCATCAAAATCTGTTGCGTAGTTTTAAAGATCTAAGCATACATAAGGGGCAGACAGCGGCAAGCGACTTTGTTTTATAATATGTAGTTGATATTGCTAGAGACCGGAGAGGGTAAACCCCTTATTTAATCGGTTTGTTTAGAATTTAAGAAAATTCATTTATATTTATGTTTGTTACCAAATTGCTGTAACAAATCAGAAGTGTACTTTGTTAGGTATCGCTTAATTTTAATTAGATGTTAGATATATTAAAAATTGTATTATTATTGTAAATGACATTATATGTAATTCTTTATATACGCTCTAAAAATAAACTGTATAGTTTCAATGTCAATATTTTCAAATTAACACACGCATATTTGTTTGTTGAGTACCACATCAAGTATTGTTATGGAAACCAAGCCTTCTCTATGCGATGATATACGGAGGAGGATGCAGGAGATTAAATCGACACAACTTACAAAGATTTTAGTATGTACACACAATATAACCATTGGTAATCTCCTCCGTTAACTCAAACATTATAAGAGAAATCGTGTTTATTCTGGTTATGGATATTTCTATAACTGTTGTTTAGAATGCGAAGACTGAGGTTGTTAGTGGTACTCAGGCTAACAATGAAAGTTATTCACACACTTTACTCATTTGGGGGATAATATAGATTCGCTAGATAACCTTTTTATTACTCCCTATACATCTTTGTGATAGACATTATGTATTTTTAGTTATACCACGCTATATAAAGATCCCTTAATTTTCTGTTCAAAACTAAATTGTCACTCTCGATTATAATGTCAGGCCCTTTGTGAATGGCTTCATACCCTCCGTGAACTTTCCGCAAAGTCTAAGCTTCCGATACCCTCAAAGTATAAATTTAGAATCACTTCTTTTATTTACAATTCAGGGCCTGTTACATACATTTACAATACGATTAAATAAACCCTCTCCGGTCTCTAGAGTCGCTTGCCGAGTGATTCAATAACTTCGCACAGGTGTACTTTACACGCGGACGAGTCGTGAACCTCATTTGAAAATAACTAAAAGCTTTACATAGGCAAAAACACAAATATACTTTATATAGCGTGGTATAATAATGTTCTAAAAATAAACTAGGAATAATGTCTGTATCAAATTGTAATTTTATTTTGTGTACAACCGTATTGTGTTAAGATGTATAGGGAGTAATAAAAAGGTTATCTAAATTAAAATGCGGATCGCGAATTATTTGATATTAACATTATAGTCACATCTATTATCCCCCTAAAGAGGCTGAGTAGAAGTGTGTGGATAACACACGCACTTTTCACTTGTTAGCCTGTTGAGTACCACTGTTATTTGATATCAAGTATTGAATAAATAAATATTTACATACACAATTAACCTAGACCTGAAATTAACTAACCTCAGGTCTTCGCAGGTTCTAACACGATAATCAGTGTGATACTTGTAAATGCCTTCTTATGCCGATGAATGGTTTTGCTTGCGTTACGGAGGAGGACAGGAGAGTAACAAAAATAATGGGACACCAGGTAAGTTCCTTCCTAATTAGAAGACACAACTTACAAAGATTTTAATGTACAACAATATCGTAAAATATTTTATATATAAATCTAATACTACGTATTTAATTCTTTTGTGTTTAAGTTACTTGTCAAACTTGCCATTATTACTGACTAAATGGCACGTAAAATGTATTTATAATGAGTCGCCACGTTTGTCCTCATGTATATACGCATTCTACGGAAAGGTATTATACACTAGGAGTCGCGCCTGTCTCACGGGCACTTTTCTTAGTTTTACTATCACATTTTTTTCATCGCGCAGCTCCAACAAAGGAACTTCGTTAAAAGGATCATTTGAAAATAAAGGGATGAAAGTTATGGTTTTTGAAAAGGATGAGGTAATGGCGGATTGCAAAATAATGATTGGCGAAGAAACATTAGAGCAAGTGACAAAGTTTGTGTATCTGGGGACTTAGTTTATACAAGGGATGGTAAGAATGACATAAGATATTGTGAATGCTGGGAATCGGGTGAATGGGGCACTTAATTTTTTTATGAGTAGCCAGAAAGTGTCGCATGGCTAAAATGGCTGTTCATGGTGGTGTTTTGGTGCCGACTCTTATGCATGGTAGTGAAAGTTGGGTATGGCAGAATCCAAAACACCAAAGTCAGTGAATGCAGTGGAAATGAGAGCATTGAGAAGTATGTGTGGAGTCACTTTGAAAGATAGAATAAGAAATGAGGTGATCAGAAAGAAATGTGATATAAATGAGGACGTTGCGACGAAGATTGAGAAAGGTATGTTAAGATGGTTTAGCCACGTGGAGAAGATGGATGAAAGTAGATTGACAAAGAAAGTGTACAACGGAAGAGTGGATGGAAGGGTTGGAAGGGGAAGAACTCGCCGGACTTTCACCGATCAAATTGGAGAAATTCTAGAAAAAGGTCAGGCCAAGAGTACCCTAAACCGACGAACGTGCATGAAGAATATCATGAAAGTACGAGTAGATGAAGCGAAAGAGGTGTGTCAGGGTCGTAGCAAATGGTGATCCGTGATCTCTGCCTACCTCTCCGGGAAAGAAGCGTGATTTTTATGTATGTATGTAAGGGTTTGCACCTACCGGAATTCGAACCCAGGATCTATGGCACGGCAGGCAGAGTCACCAACTACGCCAATCGGTAGTCTAATGAAAATAATAGAAAATGGGTGTTTTTCCACTGGATGACACGGCCACGATACGACAACGACTTGAATTTGAATTTGACTTAATGACGAATGTCGTGGTCGTGTCGTTGTCGTGTCGTCTAGTGGAAAAATGCGCAATAATTGAAAATTTTATCCATCACCTTATCCATCACCTGCTTATTTGATCTCGATCTCCAGTATTGCAATTGACCCACGCAGATCTCTAGCGATAAAATTAAAATGGAAAGGAATTATTCCTTTACAAGGTGTAAAAAAAGTGTATGTTAAGCGAAATGCTATACATAAATTATAAAGGACCTATCTACAAAATTTATGACTCTAAAGCACATATTTATTTTTGCAGATACAAGTAGGTATGGAAAAATTCTAAACAACCCAGCAATGTTTACACAATTGAAAAAAATAAACATGTGATTTATGAGTCTCAAATTTTGTGAATTGTTTACAGTGTTCTGTATTCATAGCTATTCGCTTTTTAACCCCTGTATAAGGTAATATGAAGCGATAGTCATTTTCCTGTTCAGGGTAATGGTCTTTGTTCAACTTTAGGCGCTTGAGTACTCGTAATAACGATCTCATTTGACGTGGAATATTATTTCGCCAATGGCTTGGCGCAACGTTGTAGGTAAACATTTTATTGTTTACGTTTAGTTAAGTACTTATGTACAGGGTGTAGCAAAAGGGGTATGTTAAGCAATAGCTGTGAAGATAGTGTTACTGTTCAAATAAATTGAAATTTAATAATAATAAAAAACCTGAAAATTCAAATCCATGGGGTTAGTAAATCTTTAAACTAAGTTGGTGATAGCAAAAGTATAATTGTGGCAGTCTATTTGAAATAACATGTTTTTTATTACCTATCTTTTATTACAACCTGTATAAGTAGGTACTTATATACATTAGACGGCAGAGTTTTTACCAATATTTACCTGTCCGTTCTTAAATATTTTATTTTTTTTGTCAATATTGTCAGACATACATACATATAATCACGCCTTACGAGGTAAGCAGAGCACCAAGGGCCGATAGAACCACATGGTGCCACTATTGTCAAACATATTGGAAATATAACGTTTGATATATAAAATGAGGTACTCTGCAGTCAGCATTATTTTTCCTAGTAGTGAAGGACCTCATGTTTAATTAGTTCTCTATCCGATCAAGTCCTTATTAATTAGTTTGGGATATCAATCAACGATTGGATCCTGTCTGATACAGACACACAGGAGTCCTCCTATCGCGCAAAAGTTGAACGTATTTACCAAAGCTAAACCACAACCAAAAATGTTATGTTATGCATATTTCGAAACGCACTAAATTTTGACAAAGTTTAAAGCCAAAGATAGACGTTAATAATGTCTGAAACGCTGTCAAATGAACAGCCAAACCAAAGCTAAGTCATTGAAAGGTTATAAACGTCAGCGGAAATAGCCCAGTGGTTAAGACGTGCACCTTCCAAGCGGAAGGCGTAAGTTCGATCCCTGTCACGGGCCTGTACCAATGAATTTATTTCATGTACAGATTTTAATGTTGCAAAATTGTCACTTAGCTCGTGCCTCGGAAAGCACGTAAAACCGTTGGTCCTGCGCCTGATCTCTCTCCGGCCGTGTCGGCTTTCCGTCCCATCGGACTATGAGAGTAACGGTATAGAGAGTGCATCTGTGTTTGCGCACACAGTTGTGTACTATAATATCTCCTGCGTACCTGGCTAATCTCCGTAGAGATTGGTCGCCTTGGCCGAAATACGGCCGGAGATCATTATCATATACGTGGTCATTTTGCGCGATTGCCCTCCTGCGAAACAAACAAAACTACGCTTTAAAGTTTACGATTACGTAAAACCGTGGACTGGAACTTTACCAAATTTTCGCGTCCATACCAATTTCGTTATGTGATATAGCGGAAAGTTTTATCATTAATCATTATAATCCGACAATGAACTTTGAAAGAGTCAGTCAAATGTGAAATTATAATAGGAAACAATGGCGTGAAACACAAAAGCTTTTGTGTTCTATAAGGAGCGTATAATTCTAATAGGGGATTTAGACTTGTTTTAGGCCTGAGGGGAAAGCCATGTGCAAATACACATTATTCTATATATCTTCTTATCATTAGGAATGTATGACGTGGCTCTACAGGGTGTAACAGGAAGGGTATGTTATAGTGTGGGCTATTTTCACAGTTCTTCGCTTAATACACTTGTAAATAAATATTACAAATTATTTTTATTGCACGGTGGATAACCGTAGCATGAGCTACGAGATGCTACGAACTACGAACTTTATGTTACTACGATATTTGTAGAAATCTAAAAATAATGCATTTTTTAAATATTATTATTGATATATTTTTTTTATCATTAATAATTTTATTATTTTTAATTTATAAAACTGATAGTTTTATAAGGTATATTACCATATGTGTGTGTAAACTTCAGAACCATAGTTTATTAATTATCTTTACCCAACTAATATGATATTATTATAAACTAGTGAACGCCCGCGACTTCGTCCGCGTGGACTACAGAAAGAACAAAGTGTCGAAATTATCCGAGATGAAAAGTAGCCTATACAGGGTGTTTTTTTGTGGCCTCTATGAACGAAGGGTACGTACTCTATACATCAAATAAAGTAAGTTTATCCCAAAAAAATGCTGGGATTTTTAATTTTTTTTAAATTACTTGGTCGGGCGAAATTTATAGTGTCTGTGTTTATGTTAGTTTTTTTATAAACAGATATTAATTATTTCCCATGAAAAAATCTTGCTGCGCGCGTGTATGTGCATTTTATGCAGAAAAACGCAGTCTATTTACTGAATTTTGGACCCTAATATTTTGGAAACCAGACACTTCTCAGGTATGCTTTCATGGAGAAAAATGATCGTGATGATGAGGAGATTCCATAATTTTCGGGAACGTTGACGACAAAAATCACCCTGTATATGTTATGTGGGACCTGTCACAATATATTCCCGAAAATTGCATCGAAATCGGTTCAGCCGTTTCTGAGATTAGCGTGCTCAAACGCACAAACAAACCGACAAAAATTTCAAAAATCATTATTTATATCCCGGGAATTTTTTTTTATCCTGGATAATTTCGACATTTAGTTTTTTTCTGTAGTCCACGCGGACGGAGTCGCGGGCGTCCACTGGTATTTTATAATACTATAAAATATTTTATGGAATGTAATGTACAAAGGAGCCATCCTTGCCACAATACTTCAAGACCAAGGTGTTCGATCAGTGCATTCTACCAGCCATGACCTACGGAGCCGAGACTTGGAACCTGACGGCGGGGCTGGCTCACCGATTGCATGTCACTCAGAGAGCTATGGAAAGGTCAATGGTCGGAATCTCGCTAATGGACAAAGTCCGAAACGAGATTATCCGGCAGAAGACCAAAGTGACAGACATAGTCTCGAAATGTAGCAGACTGAAGTGGCAGTGGGCCGGCCACACATGTCGTAGAACCGATGGACGGTGCAGTAAACGGGTTCTCGAATGGAAACCGCGCCTCGGCAAGCGTAGCGTTGGGCGCCCTCCGGCCAGATGGACCGATGACTTAAAGAGGACGGCTGGTAGGTGTAGTGACTGGATGGCAAAAACGGGAGATCGAGCCATGTTGCGTACACTGGGGGAGGCCTACGTCCAGCAGTGGACTGCAATAGGCTGATGACGACGACGACGACGAATGTATAAAGGCGAGCTTATCTCTAACTTTATTATAAAACTTTTTTTAAGAAAGTCCTTTTGTGTCTTACCGTAACTTGAGAGAAAAACCGTTTCCGACGACATTTTTTCCTGTTACGAGGTAATAAAACGCAAAGAATATTAAAATGTTTTTACAATACTTTATCTTACCCTTAAAATGCCATTATAATATTAGACCGAGGTGGTAAAAAGGATAAAAGCTGAGAGGGGGTTAAGACAATGAAACAATTTTATGAGCTAAGTTTGCAAAGATATCATTAGGCAAGCAAACTAATGCCAATCCCTTGGTAAAATAGGCAAACATGTACTACCTTAGGCCGCATCTTGCTTAACATCAGGCACGATGGCGGTCAAATGTTTGCCTAGCTAATTGTAAAAAAAAAGTTTAAGCAAAACCATATTTCTCCGAACCCATAAATAATGGGATAATGGCAAAATGTGATTTCGTGTTTCAAATAGATAAGTTCTCTATACAGGGTGATTTTTGGTCGTCAACGTTCCCGAAAACTACGGAATCTCTCATGATCATTTTTCTCCATGGAAGCATACCTGGGAAGTGTCTGGTTTCCAAAATATTACGGTCCAAACTTGAGTATATAGACTGTGTTTTTCTGCATAAATACACAAAAATTTACATCGTTTCCCAGCATTTTTTTTTTAGCATAAACTCACTTTATTTGATGTATAGAGTACGTACCCTTCGTTAAGGGTTGCCACCCTGTATAGTATATTAAGATAGGTAGATGAAAAAAGAAAGATCCGATGTGCGATGATTCTTTAGAATACATCAGCTGCATCCCCTTCCGTGCAAGTCGTAAGAGTCCACTATGAAACTCAGGGGCGTTCTATCAGGCGATGAGCTAGCAACTTGTCACTGATCTCTACTAAACTAAACGTGTCTGCAGAATCTCATTCATGCTCTTGTTTTGGCTACTCGATATATATGTATTTATAAGTGCTTAGATGATAGAAGGAATATTTATTCCGTAAGCAAGAACAAAACTCAATACCCTTTGTAGAATTCAAACTAAGCGTAGAATATAACTATATTAAGTATTCAAGCTTTAGTTCTAGCCACAAGCTCAGTTCACGACCAAATAAATCAATTTATGAGATCTTCAAGCAAACTATTTGTAGTAGTTTGAGATCTAAATCAAAGGCCATTTTAAATAGAACTGAATTTATTTGACAAGCACAGATAATCAATACTTTTACAATAGTTCTGTTTATAAACTAATAACTATTGTGAACTATCCTACGACATCTCCTTTCTCCTAACAAACTAACAAACAAACAAACAGTATGTACCTATATAAAATTTGAACTAAAATCTTATTCTTTATCTTTCTTCCTTGAGTTTTTAACAACTGATAAATAAAAATAAACAATAACAACGAAACAAAAAAAAAAAAAAAAAAACTTACATTAATTTAAGGTTTGAGTAGGAAAATACTCATTGATACCGTGCTGGCGGGCGCACAACTCTCCCACTACGGGTAACTGTGAGTCCCTGACGGGAACCAATGACTGGACTGTGTACTACAGATCGCCGCCGCACCCTGTATCTTGGAAATCCTATACCACTTGGACCTGCACCACACGGTGGCAATGGCAACTCATTCGACTCATTTAAATTTGAGTCAAAAACATGTTCCCATTCTATACCTGCATTATTATTGGGTGCATTTGCATGAAAGTTATTAGATGATTGAGTACTATAATCAAATTTCCTATTTTGCAATTTTAAAATATGCTGACGATTACGACGATATAAAGAACCATTCTCAGTTTTTACCCAATAGGATTGCTCTTCTTGTGCCGGCTTAACAATTTTTGAGTTTATCCATACATTTTTATCCCTCATACGTACTATTTCACCAGGTTTCAATATTGGTAATGGACGTGTACCCCGATCATATCCTTCTTTATATTTCTGTATACGTTTATGTCTATAATCTTGCATTATTCGGCTATTTACTACAATCGGAGATAACATACTATTTTTAATCGGTAATCTAGTATTAAGACGTCTGCTCATTAGAAGTTGCGCTGGAGAATACTGTTCTCCAGTTAAAGGAGAGTTCCTAAAATTTAATAACGCTAGTTGCCATTCTTCATTATTATCATAGGCTTTTTGCATAAGCGCTTTTATTGTACGTACATTACGTTCTGCGAGGCCATTCGATCTAGGATATAAAGGCGAACTCGTAACATGGGTAAACTCCCATGTTCTACTAAACTCTAAAAATTCCGATGAGGTAAATTGTCGCGCATTATCAGTCACGATCTTTTTAGGTATCCCAAACCGACTAAACATGTTTTTAAGTAAAACAATTACTGTAGCACTGAGTAAATTATTCATCGGAGCAACTTCTACAAATTTGGAATAATAATCCACTACTAATAAATACTCTTTGCCTTTAAACTGAAAAACATCAGCTGCTAAAACCTCCCACGGTAAATCTGGTACGTCATGAGGCGTTAACGGCTCACGAGGATTTGCAGCTCGATGACGTTGACACGTAACACAACTAAGCACAACTCTTTCAATATCTGTGGCCATGCCCGGCCACCACATTACTTCACGTGCCCTTCGCTGACATTTTTCTACACCCATGTGTCCTTCATGAGTACGTCGTAACATTTCCTGACGTAAACTTACTGGAATGACGATACGCTCATTGCGAAACACAATACCATTTAATAAATGCAATTCATTGCGGGTATTCCAATAATCTTTAACATTATCTTTAAAATCTCTTTTATTATTCGGCCAGCCTAAGTTAAAATATTCCATCAAAGTTTTAAAAATTTCATCTTTTTCTGTTTCTTCTTTTATTTTACCCAACATTTCTGTACTTGCATTCACATTCTCATAAATCATGTTTGTGTGAATCATAACATCCTTGCACACATCATCATCAGTACCCACTTCAACAGCAGCTCTCGACAAAGTATCCGGTATAAATAAATATTTACCTGGCTTATACTTTAATTCTATACAATAGTGTTGCAATCTTAAAAACAAGCGTTGCAACCGCGCTGGTGTCTCATTTAGTTGCTTTTTAAATACAGCTTCCAGTGGTTTATGGTCACTCTCTACAATTACTTTATCGTGGCCGTAAATATAGTGATGAAAACGCGTACATCCAAATACTATTGCCAACAACTCTTTTTCTATTTGAGCCCAACGAGTTTCCGCAGATGTTAATGTACGTGCCGCATACGCAACAGGCCGTCCTCCTTGCATTAAACACGCTCCCAACCCACGAGAGCTTGCATCTACAGATACCGTCACCGGTTCATCCACTGAGTAATATTTTAAAACTGGTGCTTTGCTGATTAACTGTTTGAGATGATTAAATACCTGTTCGTGTATATGTAACCAATCAAACTGTACATTTCTTTTTAATAATTCACGAAGTGGCGACGAAATTTCAGAATATTGTGGAATAAATCTAGATAAGTAATTTGTTACACCAAGAAATCTTTCAAGATCTTTTTTATCACTAGGCGTCGGTATTTGCAATATTGCTCTTACTCTACTGTCATCAGGCCTCATACCATCAGAATTGAAAATGTGTCCTAAAAACGTGATCTCTGTAGCCCCAAATACACATTTATCCTTGTTGAACTTTACCCCATTCTCCTGAGCTCGCCGTATTACTTCTTTAACTCTTTCATCGTGTTCTTTTTTCATCCTACCCCATATCATCACATCATCAATATAAATTTCCACACCCTCCATTTTGAATATTTTATACATCTCACGATGAAAAATTTCTGGAGCGCAATTTATACCAAATGGCAATCTTAAAAACCTGTACCTACCAAATGGTGTAGAAAACGTACAAAGCTTAGAACTATCCTCTGTTAACTTTATCATCCAAAACCCATTTTTGGCGTCACATTTTGAAAAATAATTCGCCCCGCTCAAACTACTAGCGATTTCGTCCAGGGTAGGCAACTGAAAATGGCTTCTTTTAACTGCTCGATTCAGATTTTTTGGGTCTAAACATATCCGCAAAGATTTATTTGGTTTCTCTACTACAACAATACTAGAAACCCAATCGGTTGGAGTTTCGACCTTCTTTATTATGTTTAACTTTACCATATTGTCTAATTCATTCTTTACACGAGGACGTAATTTAATGGGAATTTTACGAGTCGCATTCACCACCGGCGGTACAGATTCATCAATCTGTATATTACATTCTGTCGGTAAACAGCCAATACCTCTAAAAATTGAATCATCACTATCTATACTATTAACCGTCACATGTTCACCACGGTAAATAAGATTCAGTCTAACACAAGCAGTAAGGCCTAATAAATTATTACAGCTGACATCTAAGACGTACATTTTTTGCATACAACATGAGTTATTATGTCCTAGCTTAGCATAAAAGAATCCTATTACTGGCAATTGTTTTTTACTTATTTCCCTCAAAACAGTTTTACATTCCATCAAATCTTTTACATTAAAACCTGCTTCTTTAAAACTGTACACTGACATTACACATGCCTCAGCACCGCTGTCAAGTTTAAATTTAACGTCAACACCATTGACATTAATGTTAGCACACCATGATTCTCTCGAATCATCTGAGGCATCAATGCAAATATTATACAAAATTTGCTCACCATCATCACAGTCCACATCACAATCAGCATTTTCGTTATCACCTAATACCTCTTGTGTAAACTTAACTCTGCAGCACTTCGCAAAATGTCCAACTCTATCACACCGATGACACTTTACTGTTGCTGCTGGACAACGCTCGTAGCCTCTATGATTGAAAGCACATCTTCCACATACCACTGGTGGAGTAAACTGCACACGCCGACCTCGCACACCAACTCCGATACTGCGTCCTCCACGTAGTGGTCGCCGTTGATACCCGAATCCACCGCGCGCCTCTCCTTTATCAGGCTGACGCAACTGTTCTACCAAAGCACTGCTGGTGCTCGGACGATTCGACGAACAAACTGTAGCTTGTTGTCCCGCCCGTTCTGCAGCTTGGCACCATTTAATTGCTTCTTCTAAAGTTAAAGACGACTTGGCTAACAGTTTTTCCCTCATATTATTGTCTTTTAATCCTCTAATAAGTTGTGTTAAAATAAGACTGCTTTTTAACGCTCCAAATTCACAACTTTTGCTTTTCACTTTTAACTCACCCAAAAACTTGTCAAAATTATTATTACTCTGGTACGTTTCAAAAAATACATGTCTTACGAAATTAACATTCTTTGCCGGGTCACAATGTTCAATAAATTTTTTACACAATTTCTCATAATCATACTCCGGACCCAGATCAAATTCTTCAAATATTTCTCTGCCATACTTTCCAATAACGTGCATAAATAATGCACATTTTTCCTGCGAAGATACATTTTGTTTTCCGGTAGCAACCAAAAAATAATCAAATGCAACTTTCCATTCTCGCCAATTTGCTGCCATATTGCCATCTTCTGCCAACGGCGCAGGCTGTTGTATAGCTGCGAACACACAACCCTTGTCAGCCATCTTATATACTTATCTTTTGTATTTAGTGTACATTAAACATTACTCCGCACTATAATAAATCATATTCTTCATCTTTAACATCGAATTAAACTACACCTGACACCATGTAGTAGTTTGAGATCTAAATCAAAGGCCATTTTAAATAGAACTGAATTTATTTGACAAGCACAGATAATCAATACTTTTACAATAGTTCTGTTTATAAACTAATAACTATTGTGAACTATCCTACGACACTATTCACTTCGGAACAATATTCTGTAACCTGCGAACTATGTATAATAAATGGTACAAATACTCTATAGTAAATGGGTTACTATATTGAAAAGGGTTGCAGTGTTTAATTGATACGTTATTGCACATATTTACTACCTAACAACAACGATTCATTTAATTCCATATTGTTTCATATTCTCGATTAAGGCTTTCTCTTAAGCTATGCTTAACGTGGCTATGGGATCTCTTTTTTGACCCTGCAGTTCTGGCTGCCCCATCTCGGGTACACAGCCATGTCAATATTAATATTAATGAAAAATATCTTGAGAAACTTGACAAATACAAACTTTTTTATTCAATCAAAGACTAACGATAAAAACCTATTTCAATATCTACCAATACTACAACTTGTTGAAATAAATAATAATCCATAAAAACTCAACTAATCCTAATTCATGCACAAAGTTTTTATGTTTTACTTTACAAAGACTTTTAGTTAAAATGTCCGCTGGCATTTGTTGTGTGTTTAAATACTCAATTTTAACTAGTTTCCTCTCGACTATCTCTCTGATAAAGTGAAGCCTAACATTGATGTGCTTAGTCCTCCTATGGTCCTGTCCACTTCTTGCCTGTAATAGGGGAAGAAGGGAACAGCGTTTCATACATACGAGTACAATTTATAAAATTTATGAATAATTTTATAATATATAATATCTTGACTAAGATAAATTTATAAAATCACTTCTCCATTAATATAATCCATTAGGATATGGTTGATCGTTTCATCTTTAAACATTGTGCTGAGAGAGCTTTGTTTGCCGAGATTTGGCTAGTGTATAGCTATCGGGATGAAAAATAACGTTGCCAATATGTAATTTATAAAAGAGATGGTAAAATTCGTGATCCGAGTCATTGATCCGGTAGCTCAGTGGTTAGAGCGGCTGGCACGGTTTGCAGTGGTCGTGGGTTCGATTCCCACTCGGGTGAAGAATTTCTTTATTAATAATTTTATAATTCTATTTTCTGTCATCTTCTTTGCACTCTGATTGTCATTGAACAATATTGGTACACAGTTTATGTTTATAGGTTCCGATAACAAATTTCTTAAAAATATAGCTTCTTTGTTAGCCTCACAAATAGCCATATAGGTACTCGGCTTCTGTGCTCGATAACGCAACCGTCTGTTGTTTTCTACATTCGTGCGATATCATATATGTGCGGATTCCAATATCGTGCATGTGAGTTAAAAAAAACCGTATACGAGTCGTATCAGAGTCGCACGCGAAATGTGTCGTCTCGTACCATTATCTAGTATAGCTGTTGCCCGCGACTTCGTCCGCGTCAACAAACAGAATAAAATATTTTAAAATACTTCTGCGTAAATTATATTTTTTGTTTTATTTTCTTGTGGCAGAAGAACATAATGATTTTCTCCGCAACCCGATCTTGACAACGCGACATATAATTGGTCGTCTTGACGTAAGTCAATTCCAACGTGTTTAAACGTTTGCCCCTGTGATTTATTAATTGTTACAGCAAAAGATAACTTAACAGGGAATTGAATTCTTTTAAAATGTTGAATAACTTTTCCTAAGACGGTATTTTCATATCTCTCAAAATTTAGCTGGGCTGTTAAGGGTTCTGCATCAGGTTATCTAGACCTTCAATTTTATTACGTTATTAGAAAGTGCTTATCATGCTGAGCAACTTTTCCTAAGACGGTATTTTCATATCTCTCAAAGTTTAGCTGGGCTGCTAAGGGTTCTGCATCAGGCAGTCTAGACCTTCAATTTTTTTCTTTCATATCATTTCTACGTCATTTTATTCTTTCATACATATTTTTTGGATAACTTGAACCGTTTACGCAGCGCACGCAACGGAAGTCTCCAAAGTTGAATAATTTTCCCCGTTTTTTCCACATTTTTCTCTTATTCTTCGTCCCTATTGGTCGCACTGTGATGATATATAGCCTAAAGCCTTCCTCGATAAATGGACTATCCAACACAAAAATAATTTTTTTATTCGACCCAATAGTTCCGGAGATTAGCGCGTTCAATCAAACAAACAAACAAACAAACTCTTCAGCTTTATAATATTATACTAGCAGCCGCCCACGACTTCGTCCGCGTGAGGGGGCGTTGTACCCGTGCGAAGCCGGGCAGGTTGTTGTATAGACTGTAGCCTTCCTTGGTAAATGGGCTATCTAACACTGAAAGAATTTTTCAAATCAGACCAGTAGTTCCTGAGATTAGCGCGTTCAAACAAACAAACAAACAAACAAACTCTTCAGCTTTATAATATTACTAGTGGACGCCCGCGACTTCGTCCGCGTGGACTGCAGAAAAATAAAAATGTTGAAATCACCTGGGAAAATATTTTTTACCGGTTTAATTAATAAAAACAAAAATCCAGGGTGTCAGAAAGTGCTTATCATGCTGAGCAACTTTTCCTAAGACGGTATTTTCATATCTCTCAAAGTTTAGCTGGGCTGTTAAGGGTTCTGCATCAGGCAGTCTAGACCTTCAATTTTTTTCTTTCATATCATTTCTACGTCATTTTATTCTTTCATACATATTTTTTGGATAACTTGAACCGTTTACGCAGCGCACGAAACGGAAGTCTCCAAAGTTGAATAATTTTCCCCGTTTTTTCCACATTTTCCTCTTATTCTTCGTCCCTATTGGTCGCACTGTGATGATATATAGCCTAAAGCCTTCCTCGATAAATGGACTATCCAACACAAAAAGAATTTTTTAATTCGACCCAGTAGTTCCGGAGATTAGCGCGTTCAATCAAACAAACAAACAAACAAACAAACAAACTCTTCAGCTTTATAATATTATATATATAGATTATATATATTATTATATTATTAGTATAGATAAATAAAGGCAAAAAAGCCATGATAGTTGTGTGGGAGGCCCTTTTAAGTAAAACAAGTACAAAACCTAAGGTAAAACAAAGAAGTACTACTATTTTTCACCCGAGTGGGGCAATGAAAGAGTAAAGTTAATCTTGAGGTTAAACAGAGAAAATCTTTTCATCACTTCTTAGATCTATTAGAAGTAGTAAGCTGAGAGGTAGCGAGCAAAATTGAAACCGTGATTAGTTTTAAAACTGAAAAATCTTCTGCACTTTCTTACAAAATAATTCCAGTAAGTGCAATAACAAACTTTATGCATACTCCGCGAAAACAACAACTTCCTTGAAAATTAATTTTGAGAGCTGGGCGCTCGGAATATATCTAATTAATAAATAATTAGACAATTAATTGTGTAATTTGCTCGAAAAAGGTTTAATTTAACTAAAAGGATTGACTATAATGTCTAATTGCTAATGAATTAAAATACACACCAAACTTGGAAGTCTGGTCGATGCAAATAAAAAAAAACCGACTCCTGTGCTGATGCGGGGCGTCATTAGAATACATCAGCTGCACCTCCTCCCGGTGACCTCATTTTTAGGAACCCAAACGTGGGTGTATGTATGGAAAACCTAAGCACCATTGCTAGTAGATATACACGATACAATCTTAGAGATATTATTAGTGTGAATCTACAGGAAATATGCGATAAAGTTTGTAATACCTATTTGTATGTATTTCTACGCCATTTTTACTTCGTTCGTTCATTATTGGTTAGGCAGTTCCAAAATGTTAATGACCTAGAAATTATCTTTAACGAGTGGAGCATTCTCAAAATACGAGAACCCCACCGAAAATATATCGAGACTGGAATTTACCAGAGTTTCTGGATTCAAAAACGATCTATATTTACACTTTTGTTTTTAAAACTTGAGAAAGAATGAAGAGTATCTAAATATTCTGGGAACTTCCTATTTATTTATTATTAGAGCCTCATTCAGTTGCTTAGCTGGTAACCGTTTAAACCTACGCGGTCCAATTAGGTATAAGCCTACTTAATTTTTTAATAAGGCTGAAGTAGTTTTATAACTATGAATGATTTTATTTAAAACTATGAGTAGGTATAAATAAAAAATATTCAGAAAAAATCAGTGCTAGTTGCTGCGAGTGACCGAATGCCCGAGTTCTTTAGTCGACTCTTACGACATGCACGGAAGGAGATGCAGCTGATGTATTCTATATTTACAGTGAAAGATTTAGCGTATCCCGCAGCATCGGAAATGACGGGAAGTTATTTCCTTCCTATTGCATATTGGCGAGAAATAAGGAGCTGGACGTCTACTCTGAAATGACGATAAACGAAGTATCGGCCGAATATCGAGGTGTTTCCTACTACGAACTTCCTTCGATCGGATCACACTGAAAAAAAAAAGTGATCAAATAAATCAAAATTTTGTTAAATTTAAACAAGGTACTTGTTTATATACGTTCGCATAAAGTAAATTGATTGCTGCTACTAAGCCAATTTGATTGAAAATCAATCAAGAAATATTGTTAATTCAACAAACCACTTGTTTGAAATGGCTAAGTATATGATTAAATTAACCATGTCCTACTTGTTAGCATTGACTATGACAATGATAAGGAGGAAGGGTTTATCATATTACTTGATTGATCTTACAAACAACTTAGTTAACCTAATCATTGTAACTTTATTGAATTGATCAAAATATTGTATAAATCAGCAGTGTTACATGTTTCAATAAAATATTCTAGTTGATAGAGTTAAATAAAATCTTTATAATATCTATCACACAACCTAATTATTTCAAAAAATGTCCTTTGTTGTTTCAATTATGATGTAGATTGATGCTACTATCTAACTTGTTTGGTTTAAATATACTCTTTATGACACTTATCAAGTGTATATGTTGGGATTCACTAGGTGTCATGTTTAGTCCAAATAAGTAACTTGTTTGAAATCTAAAGCTATATAGGTAGTAGGTACATACCTACAATGCGCCTGCAGACCGGCTACAAAACGGCATTAGGTAATAAAATAACGTATGGAGCTATACCTACAGGATGTAACAAAAAGGTCCAGTCATATTTAAGTGAGGGAACCTACCCATGAATTTGAAAAGCTTTTACTATAGGACAGTCTTTGAAATCACGAAAAAAAACAGCTGTTTTATACATCCTGCCCGATTGAACATCTCTACATATTGAATAGCTGATTTTTTTCACTGTTGTTCATATTCATGAGTAGGTTCACCTCCTAAAATATGTTTGGACCTTTTCATTGCGTCCTGTATAAGAGGTGCCACAGAGCGATGACAAGCATTCTGTGACATCTCTGTTCCAACCTTATACCTCTGCCGTTCTGCAGTCAGTCTGGAGAGCATAAGTGACACTGACTGAAAATAATAAGAGAAAAAAGTTTAATATCTGGACTAAACATTATGTACAATAATTATAAATTAGGAATGAGATACCTTTTATTTCAAGAAAATAATATTTATTAATAATAATCAGAATCATAACAGTTCTCTTCTTGAACTTTAAGGGCTGACCCACAAACAATAACTATTGTCTTCTTAAACTTTAAGGGTTGACCTACACCTGTCACCACAGATACGCCTTTATTCATGCTCTATCTTTTACTATCGCTCAGGATCGTCATTTCCTAGTACTGCCGGCCGCATCGCCGATTCCGCCGCGTGCGATAGCATTCCCACTATCTTTCTCACTCTAAGAAACGACAATCCCGAGCGAAAGAAAAGGAAAGAGCATGAAAAAAGGAGATTCCATGCTGACAGATGTGGGACAACCCTGACATGTAATTAAAATGATTATAATTTGGTAGGTCGATACGATACATCAATTAAAGTACGGCCAAGGGTTTTTTTCTACCTCGGTCTAAAATATTCTGATATTTTAGATAGTATTCAGAACTTGGTTCACTAATTTTCCTCGTGCCTGAAGAGTGTTTCCTTGAGCTGTTACACAAGAAGGTATATAATATGTCGTTGTCCTTTCACTTGGAAACAGGGCTTTAATATCTTTGGACCATTTCTTATATGCAACTCCTGTGACGGAAGTATTTTTATTCGCTTTCAGTATATTTCTGGCTATGATCAGAGCCAAGAGGTTTCTTGCATTTACGTTAGGTAAAGATTGTCCTCTATAAGGAATTAGGGATGTTGCTTCAAAATCGTTTCTTAATAGTTGCATTAATTCCACCTGAAATAAAATAGATTGGTATTGCATTTAACATTATTATAAACAAATACTAACATTGACAAACAGCTGCCATTTATTTCGCGATTTAAAAGTTGGTCCCATAGTGAAAGTTGTTCATAACTATGAGTAGGTTCACCTCCTAAAGTATGACTACACCTTTTTGTTACACCCTGTATAATGTATACCTAACAAAACATACACAAAATCATGCCCAACACTAGAAAAGAGACCAGGTTACTCTAACACCTTATTCATCCTATAAACCATGAAATGAAGTTGCCACAGTGAAAACACATGAAATAGTGTCCACTTGGCTGGAAAAATAAACAATATTTTTTATAGATATAAATCACTCTTAAATAAGTAAGTACTGCACTTACCTTGTCTATGACAGTTTTGTTAGGAGAGATTTTTGGAGAATTGTTTTTTTCTGGTGTTGTGGTTTGGATTTCTTGTTCTTTTAAAACATTTAAATCCTGAAGAGCCTGAAATAAAATTATCCTCTTATTAATCTTGCAGACAGACAGTCAAGAAAGAAATTTACTAGAAAGACCAACAGACATACATTGTCTAAGAACCCTCTTAAACTCCCCTTTAAGGACATTGCAATACATAAATGCATTGAAATGTTATATTAAAGAATAGGTACCTACCTACCAACCTAATACTTAACCTAAGCTTTAATACTTACACTCAAAGAAATATTGCAACTAGAAATGTCCACTTCTATTATGTTTTGAAAGATGATAGCATTCTCTTCGTTGAATGTTTTAACCCCCATGCCTTCCAACTTCGTATAAAAAGGGCATGGGGCCCAACAAGTGGCACCAATTCTTTAATTTCATCAGAATTTAAAGCTGACAACGATTGTATCGTTACTCCGTTCCCTGAATGAAACAATATTTTAATTATTAACTCATAGTTATGAACTGTAGAGCCTACTAGTACTACCTACCTATGTAGGTAGGTGTATTATGCTAAAAGATAGACAAGACACACACAAAATAATAACTAAGCAAGATTCAGCTCTGACATAGTTACCTACCTATCTACTTACTTAGTTATAAGTATAAATGCTTAAAGTAAAAATATTACTGGGTTACTCTGAAGGAAAAGAGTAGGTAGGTATCTACTACCTACTTATATGGTTTTTACCTACTTAATAGCCTAGCTTAGAACACTAGTTATGAGGGAGTTTAGCTAGGTAAGAAATAGGTATGTTCACAAAAATTTCAGGCTAGTCAAATTGTACATGAGGTGACCTATTGTACTTGAACTGTAAACTCCATGGCTAAGTTTAATTAAATTGCCATTTATTTATCTAAGTATAGGAATATTTGGCTTTACTCAGCTCAGCTTCCGCAGCTAAGTATCTATCTACCTAAGAACTAATGTTGAGGGCTCCGGCAAACCACCAGTCGTGTGTATGGCTTGCTAAGCAAAGCACAGTATAGGTAGGTACCTACTCTTTGACACCACACGTGCTCGCACGGATTTATCATAGGTTTTTCACTGGCATCGGCATAAAAATAGGCAAACTGGATGCCATGTCTGAAGAAGACAGAGCGGCAACTCGGCAAGCCGGCCGGCCGTTGTGGCGGTATAGATAAGTACCTACCTATAGCTAAACCTCGATACCGACGCCGCCGCTGGCCTGCCTCTATCAGCTACTTACCTACTAAGAACTTTTTGCAGCGAATGCAACGAAGATATGCGTATTCTGTACCTATCACTTTCAGCCAAAGAGATAAACAAGAGAATCTCATAGGTAGGTACTTACTTGCGAAATTTGGAATGAGCTCCGGTATTCCCCACGCCGATAGTAAATCTGACACCTCATCCATGTCTTTTTACACAATTTCCCATCCACAATACACTAAAGTTTACTACACAGCACGCAATTTTATGACGAAACGGCATGCGGCAGGCGGAGCACCGCGGGCGAAATGATCTGTTTCTGTTGGCCGGCCGTCGACGTGTCGAGACATGATATGAACCGGAAGGAATCGGAAACGAACGATCTCCGACTAAGTTTAGTGTTGCCATATAATGTTTATAAATTCGTCAAATATTTGTTTTATCGAGGCCAGATAGTCCAGCTACCCTACACGTAATTTTAAAGTTTAAAAGTGGAGCTGCTGATAGATTAGCTTTGGTTCAAAAGTTAAGCCTTGGAGGATCAAACGTGTGTTCATTCCAAGGCGTATTGGTTACACCCTCATCTGCTGCCAAAATATATATATTTTTTAATGATGCGATTACTAGACCTTAATTTTATTACATAGGTAGTGTATATTTTATAAGTAAATATTGTATTGGTGGGTAGGTAGAATAAGTGTAGGTTAAAACGAGGCTGACATTTTCGCTGTGCGATAAAAGCTTAAAAAAAATAAAGAGAAAAAAACGTGGAGCTCATTTTTTTACTTGTCTATCCCATGGTGTGGGGGGTATCGATAAATGGGTCTTTCAAAAATTTTGTGTTTTGCGAAATACACTACAGTGTAAATTTTCGTTACAAGTCAAGTTTAATACGGCCGGCTAATCGATTGCTTTTGGAAATGTGAAAAAATCATTCTGTAGGCTTGACAAGTTAAAGCCCGATGCAAGCCTCTCAAGGACCGGGACTCTGTAGTCCCGTGAATTCGAAAGACATACAATATTATAAACAGGAAAGATTTGTATTTTTGTATGTTTGTAACGAATAAATTCAAAAAGTACTGGACCGATTTTGCTGAAATTTGGTATGGATAGATTGGATATTGGAGAGTGATAGGATAAAATTGAACTGACTCGCCTGTATCGCCTCTCTCTAAAATCCAGTATGGTGCCCAAATATTGGAAGCTGGCCAATGTGCAGCCAGTACCCAAGAAGGGTAGTCGTGCCGATCCCTGCAACTCTCGGCCAATCGCCATTACCTCCATACATTGTAAAGTTATGGAAAAGGTACTGAACAATTAGCCAGGTACTGAACAATTAGCCACTGTCATCAATATCATATTATGTTTAGCTGACCAAAATTTTCTATAAAAATCTAAAAACCGACTACCTATAATATTTGAGGATATCCCTAGTCTCCTTAGAGATTCCATCATCAGATGTTATGTTTTATATGTAGGTGATCAAAGCGCTCAGTAAAAGTATAAAAATAGACTACATGTGCCTACAATATTTGAGAATTGCCCTCGATTTCTCCAAGACCCATCATCAGATCCTGATGTGATGAATAACTTGGAAGTATACCATGACAAACTATTTAAAAAAAATGAAATCGGTTGATAAATGACGGAGTTCTGAGGTAACACACATAAAAAATAAAATAAAAAAAACATACAGACGAATTGATAACCTCTCTTTTTTGAAGTCGGTTAAAAACATACAGACGAATTGATAACCCCTCCTTTTTGACGTCGTTAAAAAATAAAAAAAATCTTCACCCGAGTGAGATTTGAACTCACGACCACTCACAAACCGTGCTTTTACTCTAACCAACTGAGCTATCGGGTCAATTAACTTGGATGACGAACTTTACCATCTCTTTTTTTTTCAATTAATATTTCCAATGACATTATTGTCAACGTTATTTTTTTCATCCCGATAGCTGTACACTAGCCAAATTAGTTCTTTTTACTCATAAATGGCAACACTACGCAAAAGAAAAACAGTAATCAAACAGTTGATTAATGCTATATCATAGTTTATTCATAGCAATCAAGATTTTATGTTTGTTTGTATCAACTTACGTGATAGTATTTAACAAGTAACTTGGTAAAAGGTACTATGTTTCATAGCCTTATCATGTAACTTGATCATTTTAACACATTACTTGTTAGCTCTTAACAACATCTTGTTTGCGGAATTTTCAATCAAAATATTTGTTAATTGAATCACATCTCTTGATGATTTGAGCCAAGTTACTTTTACTGATCAATATCTTGTTATATGAAATCATTTGTACTGTGTTGTTTCGAATGTTTATTTGATTGAATACATCACATTTTTTTAAACAAGTTAAAATTGCCCTTGATTAGATTCGATTTTTTTCAGTGCAGTCGCGCCGTTTTTTCATTCGGTCTGATCGAACTCTATTTGACAGGTATAAGTCTAGATAATAGAAAGCTTATAATATTAGACAATGTGAATTATTTTCTATGGTTCCTAATGAGTTGTAAACTCAGATGAATGAATCCGAAGCAATTTCGTAGTAGGGTCAAAGGCTGTCAAAGGCTTCGATTCGGTCGGGCTTCGGTCGGACCGAAAGATTCGAAAGCGGCATTTTAGAGTAGACCCCCTGTTTCTAAACACTTAACGTTATTTTTTCAATAGTTACTGCATAACGGCAGCTTTTATTTTAAGCTACAGAGTTTTAAAGTAATGTACTCTCACTTTGAAAACCCATTTACTCGAAGCATTGGTATCTTGACTTTAATGTTTAAGCGTAATGATACTTTAGTCGAATTTATTGAAGACATTTTGAAGGTAAGTAATTGATTTTTTTCACTTTTATCGGTATTGAAGCACTCTATAGAGATTCAATTGGACAAAAAATGTATCAATATGAACCACACTTATACTTTTTACTTAATTTAAAAACCAACATTATTTTTCAATTGTAAACGATACTGCAGCGAATGACTACCTATACTTGCCTACCTATTTGGACATTTGGACAAAATAAATTGGTTTAGCTAATCCTAATAAAAACAAAGTACCTACCTACTTGGTCGAAATAAAATATATACTTAATCGGCTTTTTATAGAAATATCGAAAAATATAAACATGACATAATTGCAAGTGTAATCATAAAAATTTCCCATCTTTTATTATGATTTTAATGAAATTACCATATTTTAATTAATCTTAACATAGTATTGAATAGAATTAACGACACGTGTTATTCGAGTAATTTTTATTGCTATTTATGCTCTATTTCAATAGCAATAAACGCTCGAAATCACATAATATGCTTTAAATTAATTAATCTGCACATGTGAACTTCCAGTACAACAATAACAAAGTTACGTTTTGACACTAGCTAGTGTAATAAATTATCGCCAAACTTTACGTGGCCACACTAATTTCCCAAGAGCCTTCGTGAAACAATCATATTAATATTGAATATAATATAAGAGAGAATATAAGAAAGAGATATCTTTCTATCGCATTAGAGTAGCTCCCGTAGCATGTCGCCCGCGACTCACGTAGGTATATCGCGTGTTTTATGCCACCTAAATGTCAAAATTCGCGAACAAATGACGTATCTCACTGTCAATGACGTTTTAAACCCACGTCGGCTCGGGCGAACTATAACGCGAGTAGCGAGCATGACGTTTGAATTCGCGCGGGTTCTTATCGCGAATTTTGATATTTTGTGTGACGGATCCAGTGATTATAGTGATAAAGTATATCTCACTCTATGGTAACACCATTTCCGCAAGTTTTCTGACGACACCCTGTGCAATCTACCAATTACATACTTCTTAAAATCCTAAATGCAACAACATTACAATACATTACAATATTATACAGGATGATTTTTGGTCGTCAACGTTCCCGAAAACTACGGAATCTCCTCATCATTACCATCATTTTTCTCCATGGAAGCATACCTGGGAAGTGTCTGGTTTCCAAAATATTAGGGTCCAAAGTTGAGTAAATAGACTGAGTTATTCTGCATAAATGCAGACGTAGACATAGACGCGCGTAGCAAGATTTTTTCACGAGAAATAATTAATAGCTGTCTATAAAAAACTAACATAAACACTAGACACTATAAATTTCGCCCGATCAAGTAATAAAAATAAAAAAAACATTTTTCCCAGCATTTTTTTGGCATAAACTTACTTTATTTGATGTATAGAGTACGTACCCTTAGTTAATGGTGGCCACAAAAAACATCCTGTATTGTGGTACGTCTTGCCACGATCGACTGGCATAATAGGTGACCAGATAACTACCTCTGTATGTTTTACTTGGCGAGAAACTTATAATGTTTTTTTTTGTAGCTTTTAAGCGTTCCATTTCTGAGCAAATATACCTATTCTGCATCCAAAAAAATTCCGCCAGTGGTAAGCTCTCTTTAGCTCGTCGTAATCGCTATGCCATTGTCAATTTCTAACAGTCATTGATTAAAATGTCACGATGAAGACTAATTTTATCTTTTATCTAAATTATATTATACTTTTAACTAAATATTAAATGCGAAGCTATGTTACTTTGACTACAGGCACTATGACCAATGTGAAATCCGTACTATAAGAAATGCCAACTTAAGAATCCGGCTCTTAGTCTATATTTTTGTTTGATAACATTTTTCTATCCAAATATAATATTTAGCCAATTTAAAAAATTTAGCGAGTACTGAAATATTACAAGATATATTCAAAAATTACACGTACGATACGTTACATGACGTTCTAATGTAATTACTATGTCAGTAGTTGATTTCCCTAAGGAGTTGGGTTCGTTGCTGGTACGCAAATTACTACATTCTTCATTGCCATACTTGGTTTATATATTGGATCACACATACTTTTGAAGTCAGTATCAAAATGTACTTGCTACAAACATAGGAAATTACATGCACTATGCTGTATGTTCTTTAGATTATTAAATAAAATACGAGTATTTACAAAAGTAGAGTGTTTCAGTATAGAAACCTTTGGAAATATGAGTTTTATAGGAAACCATATTCCGCCGACAGACCCCATAAATAATGAAGTAGGAGAAGGCAGATGATGATAAGAGCATAAAAAAAGAGAAATCTATTTTTCGATCGATGTTGTTGTGGTATAAACAAAACAAGAACCAATTTACGCAGAACCGACTATAGACGGACGTGATTCGAGCGGCAAAGTATCAACAATCAACAATTTATTTACTGACCTAGATCTTATCTGATGCTATTTTTAACCGTTGAATTTTACTATAGTATGGCAGATTTTTGTTATCAATAAGCATTACATTTTTTAAATTCGAGAAGCAAGATATGCTTTCCGTGTGCAAAACATAGTCTAAAAATCACACTGCGGTCACCAAACCGCCTGCCCAGCGTGGTAACTACGAGTATGAACAAAAATCCCGCTATAGCAGTAGTCTTTTGGCGTGCGTGATATGAGAATACATCAGATGATATGATGTTATCAAACAAATTGTAAAGTATATATTTTGGATGTCAAAAGAATTGCTTACATAATAGAATTTAATCGGCTGTTCTCGCTTCGCACCGTCCGGTGGGCTTAGGAAATATTTGCAGATGGAATCGTATTCCAAACCAACAAAATTAACGTGAAATTGTCCCATGTTACATTTTATACTTTTAATGTATATAATTATATTTTTATTATACCTCACTTTGCAAACAATATGAGTTGTTTTAGATTCAAAGATAATGAATAAAGAATTTAATTATGATATACGTTCGACATTTTCATAAATTAAAGGTTAATTAAAATATAATTAGGTGCCACAGCTTTTGTGATTGTTTGTTTTATCGTTTCACAAAAAAAAACATTTTATACAACCCTTTATGTTTTATCTACGAATTTCGTGATATTATTATAAGTTGCTCGTAGGGAAATATTAATAAAACATTTTCGAGCCCTTAATTAAAACGAAATAGTAAAACCTGAATCCAAATAAGTATTTGCAGGTACATCAACAATCAGCCTTCACTCAACCAAGAAAGCGTAAAACTTTAGTAGGTGAGGTTTGGGATAGGTTATGGGATGGGAATGCAATCTGATTGATGTATTTAAAAAAACCCTGGTCAGGTTTCTTTGCCATTCTTCTTGTGCAGGAGTAACAGAACTGGTGGATTGTTTACTTTTACTGATTAATTTTAATTAATTGTGTAATTTATGAGAAGCGGTGATAGCCCAGTGGTTAAGACGTGCAGCTTCCAAGCGGGAGGCGTAAGTTCGATCCCAGTCACTGGCCTGTGCCAATGAATTTATTTCATGTAGATTATAATGTGCAAAATTGTCACTTAGCTTCGTGCCTCGGAAAGCACGTAAAACCTGCGCCTGATCTCTCTCCGGCCGTGTCGGCTTTCCGTCTCATCGCACTATGAGAGTAACGGAATAGAGAGTGCATCTGTGTTTGCGCACACAGTTGTGTACTATAATATCTCCTGCGTACCTGGTCAATCTCCGTAGAGATTGGTCGTCTTGGCCGAAATACGGTCGGAGATCATCATCATATGAGAATAAATTAAATATTTGCATTCACATTTTTTTGGCAAAACGTATCTCTTATCTAATAATGTAATAATAACTTTATACAATAAAACCATGTTTTGAGTAAAAAAATAATTTCAAAACTGAACCATAACTAAAAACGTAATGTTACGCACATTTCGTATCGAGCAAAAGAAAAACGAAGAAAAGCCTGAAATCACAAACGCTGTCAAATGTACATAGGTAGGTAATTAAAATCAAAGCTGAACCATAATCAAAACATTTTGTTGAAAGGTAAATAAATACATTGTCACTAACGGCCAATTTCAATTCTAGAGATCATAAAGGATTTATGTATTTTTTAATTCTAAATTTGAAAATTTGTATGGAAACAATTAAACATTTAATTTTAAATATGAAAAAAAATCTCTCGAGATCGGTTATTGAAATTGACTGTTAGCGCGATTGCTCTCCCTGAGTAGTTTAATATACCTATAGTCCCATAAGTGGAGAGTATCCCATATCAAAGTCAGTCAATGCCCTTCAAAGTCTCTTCGAATATATTACGTCTCGAATATGTCTATCACATAATATAAATACACTTTCTTCTTGTTACAGGAACATTAAAATCGTGACATCATCGAAACTCGATAAAGGAAAGTGCCTAAATGTATCTCTAAATAAAACCGGAGTTGCCAACTTTCGAAAAGTCCTTTTGAAATGTGGGATCAGGTGTGTCGAACTAATTCAACGTATGTACTCATTAATTGGCAAAGTTGGTGACTTCGTGAGCATGGGGAACGTTCTGAAATGGATGTGATGTACAATATTACGTTAGATAGGCAGAAGTTTTATGAAAGTGACGAGTTTAAGCATCCGACTATGCAAGATGTAGAGGTGAGTATTTTTTCATAAATACCCGCGTTGCGGTGCTGCACTACCACAATTCATACAGATTGTGTTTAAAAAACACCTTGTATAGACACCCAATCATGATCAAAGTACTAAGATCAGCGACATAGCTCAACGGTCCAGCTAGCTGAATTGGCAATGGGTAGGGCACATAGCTCGAAGAACTGATGGCCGATGGAGTCGGAAAGTTCTAGAGTGGATACCACGTATCGGCAAGCGCAGCCTGGGAAGGCCACCCGCGAGGTGGACGAACGACCTGGCCCAGGTCGCGGGCGTCGGTTGGATGCAGGCGGCTTCCGACCGGTCGGAGTGGAGGTTGTTGGGGGAGGCCTATGTCCAACAGTGGACTTCTCAGGGCTGTAAATGATGATGAAATGAGACACCCAATCAGGGACTTGGTTATTTTTTCATCTAAGTATGAAATACCGATTTTGCGGTGCGGCGTCGCTTCGCGGGTGTTTATTTTGGCATTAAGGTGAGGTTACGCTATTTGTTCAACGTATTTATCAAATGTTTTATGCATCTTACACTTAGAACAACGTACCTACGACAAAGCCAACTAATCCTTACTATACGTATACATTGCAGATAATTGAAAATGCATTTACATACATACATACATAACCTCACGCCTATGTCCCATAGGGATATGCAAATACCACAGTGGGGTAAGCATGAACCTTTTTACGCGCTGCGTGCCGCCCCGTAAAGCTATCGACTCGCAAGCAAAATCTATGAGATTATGACGGGCTATCGAGAGGTATGTGCTTGCCCCACAAGATGAAAAATACATTACCTGCAATAAAAAACACTGAAGTTTAACCCAAGATAATGGTACGTGTCAGCATTGGCGGTGCGTTGGCAGTCTCGATGGACGGGAGACAATAGTTGAGTTTTCACGTTACATTATGTAAAAGTGTGGTTGTTTCACTTTATTGCCACTTAAATATCTAGCCGATCCGAATTCAGTTCATTTCAATTCACTTACGAATCGACTTAATCGAATCCAATCAAGTGTTACATTAATAAAATAAACAAATTGAATAAGAAGCTCATTGTGAATGTATGTAGATAGGTACAATTTTGGTTAACTTTGAAATATGTTCTTTCAATGGATTAGAAGTTCTCAATAATTTTGTTATTGAACACGATTTAATACGAATACTCGATACGTGTCATGTGTTTTATTTTTATCAACTTGGTTTAACAGAAAGAATTGAAATGCATTCGTGAAATGTATGTATAATCTAAAATAGATTAGTATGCAATAAAGTTTAGTTTAGTTTATTTACGAGTATAAGTCGCATGCAGCGATAACATTGACAGCACGTCACGTCCCCTGCCATATTCAGCTATGGAGTGGTGAATACGAAATCTAATTTAAGCCAGTGTGATTTTATATTGTCGGTAGCTATTTCGATTTGACAGTTTAAGGCGTTCGTGAAATTGAATACAAAATTTGTAGAAGGGTATTGCACGAGCTTCAAATATTTCACCTGCCATATTGTAATTCCTACTCTAGGTACGCGTAGACTGGGTTCATAGACAATTTGTATCATCGTTTGGCATCGACGTTCGTTGTCGCGACTCTTCTAAAATAAATAAATATTCACACACTACACAACACATTAACCTACTCCCACATTAAGATCCCTAAGGTCTTGTGTCGTGGGTACTAAGCAACGGTATATAAATACATAGATAAGTATAGAAACATCCATGACTCGGAAACAAACATCGATGTTCATCATATTAATGAACCCAGGACCTATGGCGTCGCAAGCAGGGTCACTACCTACGAGACCAATCAGCCGTCATTATTAATGTATCTGTGCGGATCCTCTATCGATTCGATCGAAAACTGTTACTTTGTCTAAAGCCCCTGGGATTCGAATCCAGTCGCAGGATTCAAATAACCAACTAGGTGCGCCAAAGATAGTCAAAAAACGAAATAAAAATATATGTACAAGCATTTCTATCCCCATTACCGACACGTGTTAGTATAAGCAGCATGAAAACTATTAGATTACCTTCGTTATTTCAGTATAAACCACAAATTCTTCAATTTTTCTTTGCGTTTCTTCTATACCCGAGACTAAATTAGTCACGAGTGAGCTGTTGTAAATTATGGAGTCATTTTTCATGTCTGGTAATGATGTCTAAGGAAGAATTTGGCACTCTTTCAAAGGAAATATAGGTATATATCAGTATAGAGTCTGGACGTATGTATGTCTCTATTAGTAGGTATATATAGAAAAGAACAGGGTGGTAATAGGAAATGGGTATAAACGTGGTGTTTACGCGGACAATGGTCCATGAATGCTAGTATTTGTTACCTTTGAAAATACGTAAGCTTCATTCGACAGAGGTGCAATTAATTTATTATGCTAGAGAAGGCCTACGATTTCGTCCGCATAAAACTTATAATTCCCGTTATTTCCCATTCCCGTGGAAATTTTGGGAAATTCCTTCTTATCGTATGACTACGTCATGCAAAAAAGACGCCCTCCATATTACGGGTCTCTAAGCTCTCTCTACAACGCCTCCCGTGTTGACAACATAGTCCAAATTACAAACTGCGGTCACCAACCCGCCTGCCCAGCGTGGTGACTATGGGCAAATACCCCCCATGGCGGTCTTGTGGCGTGCCTTGGGGGAGGCCTACGTCCAATAGTGGACTGCAATAGGCTGATAATAATGATGATTATTAATTTTAGGGCCAATTTTTCCGATGATTAGATAGCCTATTCGAAGTGTAAAGTTGATGCTGTCTCTATCTTGATCAAGTTTTAAAGAAAGACAGCATCAAAAATATCCTTCATATCGTTGGAAAAATTGGTCCTTATTATCATTGTGAAATCATTATGGGACGACTTCATCCTAAAATAGATTTCTACTTTTTGTGGATTTAGTTGATACCTTTTATTTCCTTTCAATTCACTTTGAAACAGTTCATAATGGACTTCAAAAGATTTTTGTACCAGCTTTCAGGTTGAAAGAGAGTTAAATGAAGCCTAGATACACGCTGTTGAACTGCAATAAAGGAACATTGTACCAAAGGTATAGATTGTCAGCAATTCCGATGTGAATACTATGTGAATTCAGATTTTTAACAGACTACCGTAAAGCCACAGGAAAACGATTTTTGTTTAGATATGTATGTAAGAATACATAGATGCATCTCTTGCCGTGCATGTCGTAAGAGTCGATTAAAGGGACTTTGAGGAAACTCAAGCAATAAGAGCGACTTGTCAGTGATCATTACACAATAACAAGTTTACATATCCGTCGATATGATAAACGTACCCACAGTTCTGGCTTACCCATATTGAGAACATATACGTATATATGTATGTGGGACAATTTGGATGCGGCGACAAGAACCCCAGGGGCCAGACGCTGGCCGATTTTCTAGAGATGGAGGGACTCTTTATGATGAACTCCTTCTTCAAGAAAGCCGCCTCATAGGAAATGGACCTGGCTCCATCCCAACAAGCACACGAGGAACGAGATAGACTTAATATTAACCACAGATAGATGGATATTCAATGATGTCTCAGTGATCAACAGGGTGAAAACTGGTAGCGATCACCGAATGGTTCGAGGCATATTGATAATTAATGTCAAACGGGAGAGATCACAACTAGTGAAGTCTACACTCCGACCCCCATCCGTGCACATTCAAAACCCCGAGAGCTTTCAACTCGAGCTGACAAACCGCTTTGCTCGCCTAGAGGATTGCATATCAGTGGATGATATAAATAACAGGCTGGTAGAAACTGTCCACGCGGTGGGGTCTAAATTCTTTAGACCTAACCGTAGAAATAGACCCCAGAAACTAACTGATGAAGTATTAATTTGTCTTGCATTCGAGGAAAACAGTAATTATGTTGGGCTGATGTTAATTTTCGAATTATGTGCTGTAGTTATTTTGTTAAACATTAAGATTATTTTTACTAAATTAATTTATTTGATGTTAAAAAGTATATAAATGATGAAATCAAAAACTCTTTTAAATGTTCTCCTAATCCATACAAATCATAATAAACCTTATTGTACTATGCTTTGAGATGAAAACACGTGTTGTAAAATGTTTTTTAGTCTGTGATTTTATTCAATAGCTACTGTATTTGGCGCCATGAAAAATATATTATTCCATCATCCGATCTTTTGTTCGAGTTTCTTTATGATGTTTTATTTCAAAGGAAGTTGAGAAAATGGTTTTTATTTTTTCAAAATCGTTGAGCATGTTCGTAATATTAATATTCTGATAAGTAGGTAGGTAATTAAAATTTGTTTTGTCAAATATGAGATTGCATAAAAATCTGAAAAAATATTATATTCTTTGTGTAATACTCTTTTAGTTTTTCGAAATCTATAAATAATAGCTTAGATTAATGATTGGTCTCCGTTCCGAAGCGAAGACCAATTATTATTAATCTAAGAATAATAGGTTACTTAAACGCCTGGAGCTCCGAAATGCTTATATTTATTTTTTTAGCAAACATAGTTGGCTAAAGTTGGTGGAAGGGAATCATACATAAACCATTTAGAAATATAGATACATAGACATTAATAAATAATAATAATAATCATTTATTGCAGGCACATTGTAAAATAAAATAAATTACAAAAGACCCATATAAGCCTTATAAGACAACATAAGTATCGGTCAGCAAATGTATATTGCACAAACACACACATACACACACACACACGCACAATATACACACCAAATAAAATGTCATTAACATTATTTACGGTTCACGCTCCGATGTACAGAGAGCCAGTATGAAAATGTAGGACTCGTAATATCCTCGTGAAGGACTTTGAGGATTGCGTTATTAGAGCTCCTCAGCCTGTTCCAGAAGGTATGCAATACGTGATCTGATTACTGCAAAGAAATCGGGAACCATCGCCTCGGCGAACATGCTAGACGCACTACAGTATCTAGGTTTCTTCATGAGGATACGAAAAGCATTATTGTATTGTATCCTTCATGCTACTATATGATTTGCGAGAGTAGTCGATCCACAGATGACAGGTGTACAGGTTTTGGCAGTAAGCCTTAAACAAGGTTGTTTTGACCTCCCTATTGCATCTGTAGAATCTACGTGCGAGCATGTTGCACCGAACCCTATAGAGCCCTTTCTCTCACGCTCAATACGCCATCTTGCAATTTTCCGTCAGAATATGGCCTAAATATCTGAACCGCTGCACCAGCCGTACCTCCAATCCATTTAAAGTAACTCTCGGCACTCTCTCCGGACCCTTCCCGGATCTGAATACCATCATTTCAGTCTTGGCCACATTATACTTCAGCCGTGCGCAAACGCATATTGCTCACAGACCGAAAGAAGTTTATGTAGCCCATTAATCGAAGGGCTGAGGAGAACCATATCGTCCGCGTAGCTGATATTGATCACACATACGCCCCCCACATGACAACCGATGCTGGTTCTCTTCAGTCTCGCGATTAGGTCGTTAATATACAGGTTAAAAAGGTCCGGAGAAGTGAGCCCCCCCTGACGAACTCCGCAGTCTAATCTATACGGCACTACGTCGCGACGTCGCGTAACTCAGCAGATCCACCACTTCCTTGGATACACCCGACCCGTGCAGCTTCCCCCAGAGAATTTCATAATCACTAGGTCAAAAGCTTTGCTCAAGTCTAGGAAACATGCATATATATATTACGATCTGTATAGTATTTTATCGTTTGCTTAAGGCTGAATATGGCGGAATCAGTAGAGACACCGGCACGGAAACCGAACTGTGCATCCTCAATCTGCAAATTCCTTGTAAGCCTACGGCTGAAGCAGCCGTTCAAATATCTTACCTATGACCGTACCCAAGGAGATAGGACGATAGTTCCCCGCAGACCCAAGGTCGCCCGTATTGTTTTAGGAACTGGAATAACCTACGGTTTTCATTAATGTTTCAGCATGTAACTGTATTTTAAACAAACATTAAACAAGTTACATAGGTTAGCGAAAACGTTATCTCCTGCACAAAGTATATGTTCCAGACTGAGCCCATCATGCCCTGGCGACTTACCTCTTTTCATTTGCCAGACAGTTTTGGCAACATCCCTAGGTGTAAACGATATCTTAATCTCGTCATCGTAGCAATTAAGCACTTTAGGAGCGCTCTGGGAACACATACTCTCAAGCAGAGCGGGTCGACCTTGAATCTACGAGAAAACATACTCGCTATGTCCTGAGGGTTCTGTAGTCCTTCCACGCAGTCTGGCAGACTCTGCTTATAGTTAAGCTTTTGTGGCATTCCAAAATTTAACAAATTCTTTTCTTGTCTATGTATAGCTAATATATTCATTTAATACTTTCCTCGTTGTTCTGGCACCATTTTAACTTATTCTTAAATAAACTCCTAGTGTGCCTCATCTTATCATAAAGGTCACCTGATGACGGCCTACCTGCAGTAACCCAGCACTGAAAATGCAATCTGGCTACCTTGTGCTTTCACTAACGTGGTGATTCCACCCGCACACTTTCCTATTACTGACTCTCGGTACATTGGCACACGAACTTTTTATAGCCGCTGTCTGTAAAATTTACAATATTATTATAATATTTATTTAATTCATTGATATGCTCATTCACACATAAGCAACACTCATTCTCACAGTCCTTACAATAAAAGTCCACATTCATTGATTTAAAATAGTTATCACAGTTATTACGGTAAATAGTAGTTTGACTAGAATCCCTGTTACCCCATACAATACCATTCAAGTAATTATTTTGCTTATCTATACCTATAGATTTATCAGATTGAAATTTTGCTTTTTCGCTACTCTTAAGATATTCTTTATGCACGCTCATTAGTTCATGGTACTTTTGACCTCTGAAATTTATCCAATTTGGAAATTGTCGTCGTCTGCCTTTTGCAGTCCAGTCCTGGACGTAGGCCTTTCCCAGAGCACGCCACAAGGCTCGATCTCGTTTTTGCAATCCCAGCCAGTCAGCCAGCTCCTTAAGTCACCGGTCCATCTGGCCGGAGGGCGTCCAACACTACGCTCGCCGAGGCTCAGACTCTATTCGAGAACCCACTTACTACGTCGAAATTTGGAAATAAGCGTGTTGGGCCCATGTATAGGTCTATATTCCAATCATTGTGAGAAACTTCGATATCGCGTTCTGGGATTTGCATTGGATTGTGGTTTCTTGCATCAGATAGGTGGCTCCGCTACAATCATAATTTGGAAATAATCATCCACGTTTGCTTCACAGGTAGTGTACACCTGGGAGATGGATTTTAACCGCAGCATGCTGGCTGCTGCCACTATCCTGGTCCCTCGGAAGCCGACGCCAGCGCCCTCTTCAAGCACTATGCCAAGATGGGCGTATAACTCGTGGGTGTGCCTGTTTGCTGCGATGCTGGCGGTGGCGATTGGCGGCAATGCTATAGTTATATGGATTGTTACAGGTCAGTTGCTTCTTTCTTTTATTATAGTTGTAGACGTGAACGGACAACGGACCGCCCCCCTTATTACCTAACTAGCAAAAGCAAAGCCGAAGCGATGCGATGGCGAAAATTGTACAATATTCGCCTTGAACTGTCAATGTTCCTTTGAAATTCAATTTACGTAATACGAATTTTGACAAGCAATCAGCGATTTTTGTAAAATTTTCGCTATCGCTTTGCTTTTGCTAGTTAGGTAATAAGGGGTCCTGTTTTTTGACGCATTCACGTTAGTGTGAAAGGCACTATGAGGGTTTGTACACGCAGCGGACAACGAACTGTCGAACTTTGGCGGTACGTTATTAAGTTCACGTCCCGTGTATTCGTTCGCTCATAGCCTATTCGTAAACGCTCGTGGCACGCACAGACATAAAACATACTCGCTCGCACTTAGGAGCCTTACGGGAGACCATAGTGATGCTTCGTGTTATTCTCGATTATTTGAATTAAACATTTGTTTTTAGAAACATATATTTTTATTTTAAAAAAGTAAGTATACTTTAATACATAGATATATTAATATACGATATTAAATTCACTCGTATTCTGTATTAAAGTACTCAGTCAGTGTCAATGAATTAAAATAGAAACTTGTGGGACAATGTCAATAATTTCAAGATAATTATATACATATACTGACTAATGATTTTTTTTATTTCCCTACCCACTTGTTTACCCTTTAATTAGATAAAGATTTCTAATATTTTTAATTATTTACTTACTTAATGACCCTATCATCAGTGAAAGATTTGTATATAGTTCAGAGAATTGGATATTTTGCTCATTAGACAGGGCAAGACAAAAACCTATTCTTCGAGATAATTACATACATATGTACCTATATAATCACGCCATCATCCCTTACGGGGTAGGCATAGGACCAAAGGCCGATAGATCCACATGGTGCCACTTCTGACCAATTTTATATTATTTTTTATTTAATTCCAAATAATTGATCCAAACTAATCACAGTATCGACAATGCGTGCCGAACACGCGCAGCTCTAGCGCTTAATCGTTTTATGACTGCGCGTGCTACGAGCGTTGGCGTCAAGTATAATGGACGCCCGCGACTCCGTCTGCGTGGACTCCAGAAAAAACAAAATCTTGAAATTATCCGGGATAAATGTCTTGACTATCTGTGTACCATCTAATTTAAATGATCAGACGCCTCCGCTAAAGTTAATGTAATCAACATTTCGATTTCACAATGCAAACAATCCTGCACCGGTATGATGAATTGGGTGAGAGCGAGATGTCTACTTTTAAACGTCAACGTCACAGAGCTATTAATAACTAGATAAACTAAGTGTATGTACTTTGCATGTAAAAAATAGACTTAAGAATTAGAATAGACACTCGTTCTTGAGCCAGGACTGAAGGAATGAGGGGTTTATAGAAGTTGTTTGCAGTCCCTTTTTACACATCAAGTAGAAACACTTGCCTTGTCTAGTAATTACTTAGCTCTGTGAATTTGACGTTTAAAAGTGAGACACCTCGCTCTCACCAAATTCATCATAACGGTGCAGATGGGTTTGAGGACTTCCATCCTTGTACTATTATTATCTTAGTGTGTATGTTAGTAAGATAAACAAACAGGCATCAGTATCCACTTCACGTACACAGAGAATAGTATGTTCTTGTTCTCTCCGGACGTAATCCCCTTTGTGGTCGTTTCTAGCTAACAAGCGGAGGCAGGATGTATGTCAGTGGGTGTTATTATCTATCGCTATACTTATCACAGTATATATTTTACTTCGTCCGCCTTAACTGTTTCACCCATTCACGTCTTATTTTCTTAATCAATAGTTACAGTTCATAGTTTGTTTAATCACGCCTAAGAAAGTGCTATAAAATGGTTTGAAGTCAGCTTATCAATATTTTCCTGTAACTTATTATCATTTCATGAAATTGTCACTTGTTAGTATAATGAAATGATTAGGTGATTTATGATCATTAAGATAAGATCTCTCCGACCGTATTTCTAAGTGATAATTTTACAACATTGAAATCTGTACATGAAATAAATTAATTGGTACCCTTGACTGGGATCGAACTTACGCCTCCCGCTTGGAAGGTGCACGTCTTAACCATTGGGCTATTACCGCTTTCAATATCATTATGTGGTCAATAGCAATAGCACTTTAACCATTTCAAGATAATAACTTCAAAGAAATCGTTTTGGATATGTGTTTACGTTTGTGATTGAATCGATATCAACATTCGAATATTACGCGGGCTCCGTACATAATGACTACGCCATGCGTAGTACGTAAATGTAGCACGCGTAGCACGTACGAGCTACGAATCGGTCTCGCTGCGATGTCACTCAAAGATTCACTCCATCAATTTTATATTTCATCAATTTTATTTATGAGATCGTCTTCGTCTTCAGCCTATCGCAGTCCACTGCTGGACGTAGGCCTCCCCCAGGGCACTCCCGGTCACCAACCCGCCTGCCCAGCGTGGTGACTATGGGCAAAAACCCCCTATGGCAATTTGTGAGATTTTTAAGTTTTATTACCTACTTCGATAAGGTAAGTGTAACTTGGTATCCGAGACGAATGACAAACATACTTTAATAAAACCCGGAAATTTCCTTTAAGTTAGTTAAAACAAGACCCTACCCTTAGGCACAACTTAAGTAATGTCAAACAGATCCTAATTTTAGGATTGTTCCCCCTTTGTTAGTCAAACATTTTATCAATTACTTAAGAAAGTTTTTTGATTAACCAGTCAGACACAGACTCTAATATTGAAAATGAAATCCTCGGTATTGGTAATTCGACACAAAAGGCACTGACCTTTTCATTAGTTCCGGACGAACATAAGAACGTTCAGTAATCTCATTTATAAAGGTTAACTGCTTTTCTGAAATTACCAGGAAATTACTATAAAAACCTGTCTACAAAATTTGCAACTAAAAATCTTGAATTATTCTTCGTTCGTATTGAGATTTGGTTCTATATTCTAAAAAAAAATATTCTTAGTGTGTTTGTCAATATTAAAGTTTTGCTTTGTCCCAAGTATAAAATACATCGTTTATTTTTCAGAATATGTAGTATGGAATAAACAGCTCCAAAAGATTCATACAATCGAGGCTATTTGTATAGCATTTGACTAAGATACCTCTTCTGTTATAAATAACATGACCATTTATTTTTTTTACTCAAAACGGGACATTGGTTTACTTGGTCATGGTATACTTCCAAGGAATAAATATTGATCCCATAAATTTTTACGATTTCTTGCCACATCAGGATCATTTGATTTCTGGAAGAAATGCAAGCTCTATCGAATATTGTAGGCACATGTAGTCTATTGTGACGATCGCGTAATTTGCTAATGCATCATGGATAATGATGATGGAATCTCTAAGGAATCTAGGCGATATCCTCAAATATAATAGGCGAACGAGAATTATTTACCATTTTCGATTAGATTTTATAGAGAGATTTGGTCAGCTACACATAATATAAAGGAAACGAGAGTACAATAATATAAAGGAAACGAGAGTCTGATGATTTTGGAGCCGCCGAAAAACAGATAGTATTTTAGTATCCGACTTCAAAATCCTCCTTAAGAGAGGGAAGCCTACGTCCAGTAGTGGACTGCAATAGGCTTATGAAGATGAAGATAATTGTGTTAAGCCGTGTCCGAAATAAGATTATTATAGAGGAAGAGGTAGACATGAGAATAACGAGATGACGATTAATAGGGATGAATGAAAGAAGAGTACCTACATATTGCACCGACCCCAAATGATTGGGAACAGGGCGGGAAGAAGGAGTGTAATTATATATTGTCAGACGTAAAGTTTCGAAGCCTAGTCATTTCTCTTCTTTTGTTATGTGGCCTATTTAATCATTTGCTGGCATATAAATCTGACAATATTATGCCTTCTAAACGCCGTACACGGCTTAACGCAATATATATTTTCCCTTTAGTAAAATTTTACTTTAGTAAGCTCGAGGTTTGGGAGGAAGTCGGTTTTTCGTTTTAAAAAAATCATTTTATTCTAACACAAGAATAATAATTTTTTCTTGCACATGTTAGACCAGAGGCCCCGTAGCATTGATAGGTTCGGCTGATCCGGCGGTAGCTACGTCCCTGATACATAGAGCAGGATGCGCGGAGCGGGGCGGCTACATTTGGCGCACCAAAGTTTTTACTATGGAGTGGCGTAATTTATTGCATAACATTCAATTTTATCAAGTTAATCAGATTTCCCCTGACATAAAAAGTGTCCGGGTTTTACGAATGGCAGTCTTCTGCGGGCATCAAATCGCGGCGGCGCGGCGGCTGCCAGCAGGGCGTGGCCGGCAGTCTGCTACTCAATTAGTTACGAGTATACAGGATGATTTTTGGTCGTCAACGTTCCCGAAAACTACGGAATCTCCTCATCATCACGATCATTTTTCTCCATGGAAGCATACCTGGGAAGTGTCTGGTTTCCAAAATATTAGGGTCCAAAGTTGAGTAAATAGACTGCGTTTTTCTGCATAAATGCACATAGACGCGCGTAGCAGGATTTTTTCACGAAAAAATTTAATATCTGTCTATAAAAAACTAACATAAATACTAGACACTATAAATTTCGCACGATCAAGGAATTTAATTTTTTTTTCAAAAAAAAAAAAAATTTTTCCCAGCATTTTTTTTGGCATAAACTTACTTTATTTCATGTATAGAATACGTACCCTTCGTTAAAGGTGGCCACAAAAAACATCCTGTATAATCTATACATAAATATATTATGTAGTTTTATTTTTTCAAAAGTTAGATTCACATAGTTGTAATCAAAGAATATACTTACTCTCTAACGAGAGAAGAAGCGTACCTTCATAAAAAAAGTTGTTGGTTGTAATCATCTTATGACGTATTTTAAAATAAAATATATATTAGAAAATCTTAAAATATTATTAGCCTTTTCTCAAACTTGGCAAAAATGGATTATGTTATAAAAATATATACCTAAATTATATATGTATAACTAAGATGGAAGCCGGTTTTTTAGAGCCCACTCAAAAGAAATTGATCTTTCCCTCAGTGAATTTGTGACGGTGTCGGGTGCGTTCATTAACAATTCGTGTTGGTATTCATGTCGTTATTTTTAGCAATGTTTTATCTTTTTCTAAGGGCTGATTTTTCCAAACGTCAGATAGTCTACCTAAAGAATAAAGTCGATGCTGTCTCTACCATGATCAAGAGCAAGAGAAAGACAGCAATAACTTTATTCTTCTGATAGGCTATCTGACGTGTGGAAAAATCAGCCCTAAATTGTTTAAATACCGTTATTCCATTTTGTTACCTATATATGCTATGACATTTGTTTTGTTTCAGCGCATCGACGAATGAGAACGGTGACGAACTACTTCCTGGTGAACCTGTCCTTAGCCGATCTAATGATGGCGTCCCTCAACTGCTTGTTCAACTTCATCTATATGCTTCATAGGTAAAGATAATAAACAATAATTCATTAAATAATTGAAACTAGCTCTTCCTTGAGAGTATACTGGTCCACTAATATAATATAACAGCTAATAATCAATTGGGAATCAGCAGACCCGCCCCTGACTACCTAATTTACAATAGCAGAGCCGAAGCAATGCGATGGCGAAAGTTGAGAGCCTGCGCGCAATGAGCGCAAGGCGACCTCCCGCGCCCCGCACCTCGCCCCGCGCACACACACACCCTCAATTTTCGCTATCGCATTGCTTCGGCTCTACTACGAGTACTGCAAGTTATGTAATCAGGGGGCTGGCAGCTATTTTTCTGTATGTCAATAAACACAATGGAATTTTTCTTATTTGTGATTTGTATTTTATTTGTATTATATTATTTATTTGTATTATAATGTAGATTTTAGGCATTTGCAACAAGTTGCCAGGACTAAAAATGAAGTTAAAGTGCCTGGTGTTTTTTCGTTGTCAATGTTTCCAAATACCATTCATTCTCCTCATCGTTACGAACATTTTTCTCTATCTTTCTATGACCCCGAGTGCAAAATTTTGTACAAAATAAAATACTTATATCAGACCCAGCTTTGTAACATATTTATAGTAGTGACCGCCCAGTGTACAAAAATTTGTACTTATTCTTTTAGCTTCTGTAGTTTTTTTACAAATCTTAACGCGACTAGTTTCACATGTCAAAATTACTTGATTAGTCTAATTGTATATGTTATCAATGCTGCCAACAAAAATGTCCCTTAGATAGGTACTAGGTATTATGGTAAACATATTCTCTAAATCCTAAAAGGCGTAGCTTTAAATATATGAAGTGTTATGTCTCAGGGTCTGACTGCAATAAATTAATTTGTGCATAATTTTGGACAGTCGGTTTTCACGACTAGCTAGCCAATTCAAGTCTGGGTCTTAGGAGGCTATGGAACCTTGAAAAATATGTAAGTATTACTAAACCAGATTTCCAAGATAAGAATAATAGGTAGGTATATATTAAGGTCGATAGGTTAAGTTGAGTCAGATTGCATTTTCTTCTCATGTTTGGTTGCAACGAAAAAACACCTGGTACACCTATTTTTAACGGAGCAGCAGATAGTGTGAGATGAAGTAAATGCATGGTAAAGTAATAGACATCGATTTTATTTAATAAATTGATAAAATAATCACTGAATACTTATTAAGAACAAAGTTTAATTTGCATGATATTAAAATGTGTTTTACGTGTTAATTAAAACAAGTCTTAACATATTATGTACAAATTTACGAGTTATACGAAATTATGTGTAAATAGAAATATAACATGATTAAATACGCTGGAATAGAGAGTTGAAAACCAATATCCATAGAAGACCTGATCAAAGCGCAAAACTTTATCTGAGCAAACGATTGAATATTGGCGAAGTTCAAAATATTTCTAATGACGAGCAGGTTAGGAAATTGAAATGGCATTATTTTCCCAACCATATTACTTTATTGTCAGTGAAAATTGGTCAAATTAAGGGCAAGTATCTCGATTCCATTTTTAGACCTTTGACCTAGGAATCTGTATTCACTTGTGATATCCCATGGGAGAGGCCTACGTCTAGCTTATACAGGGATTAAGTGACAGCTAGGCAATTTTGATTCCGCGGGATTCTTTTTTCCATCCACGCGGATCTAATGGTATTCTTTTATAATTTTTTTCCCTAAGGACCAATTTTTAAATGATCAGATATCATGTTTAAGGATAAAGTTGATGCTGTCTCTACCTTAAAGTTGATGCTGTCTCTAACTTAGGGTTGATGCTGTCTCTACCTTAAAGTTGATGCTGTCTCTACCTTAAAGTTGATGCTATCTCTACCTTAAAGTTGATGCTGTCTCTATATTAAAGTTGATGCTATCTCTATCTTTATCAAATTAAGTGAAGGACAACATCAAATTTATCCTTTAGATATGCTATCTGACTCTTATGAAAATCGGCCTTCAAATTCCTCAACCTGTGATGACTTATGTGATATAATTAGTCGATTTTATATTTATTTATTACGATTTATATACCTATAGAGTTTCTTCTGTTACTTCAGTAGCAATTACTTTAGTTTCAACTAATGGAAAGAATAGCAAAGAATAAGGAAAAACGGAAAGAACGAACTGCAGAAAAAAGTATTGAATTTCATTTTCCGGGGTTCCGTAATTTAAAAGGAAATGAAAACCCTTGTAAATCAATTCTTGCAAAGTTCAAGGAGTAGGTGATAGATGTGTCTATCATCTACTCATTGATATAATCAATTTGATATAACTTTCGTATAACTCAACTCGATAGATTACTACACATATAGATTTTTTTGTATTAACTTAATCGCGCGAAATGTATGCTAACAAGTTTTAGTGGTTTTATAGGTAGTTTTTGAATAATTTTTAATGAAAAATGTTTGTTACGCGCATGTCTATGGATTTATAATAAAAACGAAATCTAATAACTCAACTTTGGACCTTAACATTTTGGGAACCATTTATCAGGTAAGCAGAGAAAATTGTTCGTGATGATGAGGAGAATCCGTAGTATTCGAAAACGTTGACGACAAAAAACCTATATTGAAAACATTGTTATAACAAAATAGATTTTAATATCTTCTACTCGTATCTATACATATAATAAAATTGTAACGGATCGATGTATGTGCACGCTAATCTCAGAAACGGCTAGACCGATTTCGATGCAGTTTTCAGTAATATATTGTGACAGGTCCCACTTAACATATAGGCTACTTTTTATCCCTGGAAAATGTTTTTATCCCGGATAATTTCGACATTTTATTTTTTCTGCAGTCCACGCTGACGGAGTCGCGGGCGTCCAGTCTGAAATAAATATACACATTACACACGGGGTCAGATGTTGCTAGCTCATCCCCTGAGTTCCTTAGTCTTACGACATACATGGAAGAAAATGCAGCTGATGTATTCTATTAAAACCTTACATTAGCACTGGTCTGAAATAAATTTATTATTATTATTATAAAGCTCCTCCAATCGAGTATTTCTTTTCGGAACCCTCGGTATGTAAAATGTGATCACACTTGACCGGATTATATTCGTAGATTTAATGAGGTTCCAGATTTTAGTCTGTTCCCTGAAACTTTATTATTGAAAGCGATCGCCAACTCTCCGGGACCGTACCGCAAAAACCAGTAGGTATCCATTCAAAATTAATGAAAAGTATTTTAATATGTATAAAATTTCTTTCCGCCTTGAAAGCCGGTGTCTCTAAAGAGCAGAATGTATTTACTTTTAATTTACATAGGCACGTGTCTGAAGAGGTCCCTCGTAGTTGTTTAGTTTTAGTAAGTCATAAAAGAGTAAAATCCGCATTGCTTACTGAATGTATACGTTGCAATAAAGTAGCTTCAATGGACTTTTTCGCTCATATGCGCTATGTTATGTTATGCTATGTTATGTTTATTTCTTTGGCATACATCTAATGATACGAAAGCATAAAGCATGCATGAAGCGTATTAAAAATATCTGAATCCTAAAAATAATCTTGTGGATAAATTAATAAGTATATTAAAATCAACAACTTAACTTAAAGATGTAGGTAATTTGCGCCTTTGATGTTACTTTTAAAGTTAGGTATTTAGTTAAACCAAAACTTTTGAAGTAAATTTTAATTTATACTTAAACAACTAAGAACTCCAATATGCTTAACTTTCTGTAACTCTGAATATGTCCCAAATGATTTTTTGTCTGTAATGGCTAATTTAGAGATCATGCTAAAGAATCTCGTATTTTTTAAATTCCAGATATTTTGTTTGATAGTAATGACACATGAAAATGAACTGAAAGTCAGACTCTGAGATCGGTTATACGCTGGCGAAATTTTATATCAGAAATTGGCTGGAGAGTAAATTTAAAGCTGCAATATGATTTTAGCCTGACCAGAAAGTTGGTAATAGGAGCCTGACCAGATTGTAGCTTCCTAGTGAGTTTTTTCTTAGGATCATTCCTATTGAGTACACTGAGGGAGATGTCTGTACACCTCGTTACTACCTTAACGCCAGAAATAAATCTCATATCTTACTTCCACATTGGAAACAATGCTGCGAATTTTATTGGTGCTGATGAAACAGAACTAGCAGTGTTATATTTTTAACCCGCTGAAACAGAACTCTTTATACCCGCTAGAACATCGCGCTCGGAAGCGATGCAGCTATCATTAAAGATAGCGAATAGCGGCTGCCGCATCAACAATAGTACATGGATACATACATAAATACATACAAACTTAGTCAGGTTGTCGCGCCGCCATTATGCTAAAGAGGTTAGGCAAAAGTGTGCAAATTACACACCCACTTTTCACCAGTTAGCGCGCACGTGGCGTGCGTGAGCCTGCGACACCGTACCGCCGCTTTTCGCACTAATTCAACATTCTAGCGTTATATCTGCGCCACCCGGTAACTAATCCAAGAGGAAATGTTTCCCTGCCATTCAATAAAGGTATTACGAGTATATATGAGCTATTCAGCGTCAGAGTCTCGTCTGATAAATAGAGAAAAAGCACTTTCCACTACGATTTTCATCAACGCCGCGCTAAAAACGTACCCGGGAAATTCACCCATCTATAATATCTGTGGTAATTTTCTTTGTTTCAGCGACTGGGTGTTTGGAGTTAGGTATTGTCAGCTAAGCAACTTTATAGCCAACGTCACCGTCGCAGCCAGCGTGTTCACTCTTACTGGAATCTCTTTTGACAGGTTTGTATGTTTCTAATAGGGCGTTTTAGACGACACGACCACGGCTTTTTTGGAAGCAAAATTGTATTAGGTCGTGTGGCTAGTTTTTTCATTAGACGACACGATGCTATATGATGAAATGTCGTCGTCGTGTCATTGTCATGTCGTCTGTATAGATTGATATAGATTAAAGCATTTGCTGCATGTGAGTCTAAGTGTTGTATTTCAATCCATCAGATACCAAGCCATCGTGCGACCGATGAGGCCGCGGATGTCAAAGACCTGCTCTCTCATCATCATTGCCGTGATCTGGGTCAGCGGGATGCTGCTAGCAATACCCTGTTTACTCTACTCCACTATCAAGGAATATAGGTAGCTAAGTAATTAATTAATATTTCATACCACTCTGTCCATATTTATTTTTCTCTCACATTTTGTTTGCTTGCATTTGTTCGCTGTATTGTAATGTACTCTCCGCTCACAATTACTGTTTTTTTATTAACTTTATTTTTATACACAGTATTGATAAAACGTTAATGATCAGTCAGAAGTTGCTATTATCGCCTGAGAGAATATCCGAGTTTCTTAGTCGACTCTTGCGACACATAACTCAGTTAAAACTCAGCACGGTTTATCTCTGCAATCTAGATACCGTTAGTTGATTTCGAGTAAAGCTTTGCATGGACTTACTACAGAGTTGCATTTCGATTTTAAACTTGCAACTGATATAAACTTTAGAATATTCGATATGAATAGTTTAGATAGATTTTGTAACATTTAATCTGTATACTGTGTTCCTATAATTTTGTAAATAACTATAGTCTATTTGTAATTTAATAAATAAATAAATTTAATAAATATAATAAATAAATAAATATTCACACACTACACAACACATTTACCTAGTCCCACATTAAGATCCCTAAGGTCTTGTGTCGTGGGTACTAAGCAACGGTATATAAATACATAGATAAGTATAGAAACATCCACAACTCGGAAACAAACATCGATATTCATCATATCAATGTTTGCACCTACCGGGATTTGAACCCAGGACCTATGGCGTTGCAGGCAGGGTCACTACCTACTAAACCAAACGGCCGTCATAAACTTAACGTAAATCTTATTAAAAGAAAGAAATAAAACATTGATTTTACACGTAATAAATATAAAAAAAATTACAGGATTAAATAAAAAAATAAACTACTTGTACAGTCAAAAAACTTACTTTATTTGATGTATAGAATACGTACAAAACGGGAGTTTAGACATTGCTTCGCGATTCTTTTGTAATAACACCGTTAATTTTTAAATTTAGTACCTATGTAGTAGTAGTGTCAATGGGAACGAATATGTTAGATCCTTCATAAAGTACCTATCCACGGCTCTACTGGCTAGTAGTGCAGAAGGGACAAAATATTCTCCGCGACACTAAGGTAGTGTGGTCTGGTAGTTTCATGGGTCAGAAGGGAACTTTGGAACTTCATGGAAACCAGACACTTCGGAGGTATGCTTCCATCAAGCGAAATGTTCGTAATGATGAGGTGAATGCGTATTATTCGGAAACGATCGAACGAAAACACTATAAAAAATATTATAACTCATAACAAAAAAATAACCTAAAAACGGGTCGCCACTGAGCATAATCTTCACTATCACTCTCTAATATACCTACTACTCCATAGAAAGGTATACTTAGATACAAAACCGCATTGCAATAGTGCAATACCGCAACCAAATTCATCAGTTATGTATTGTCTTCTGGTAACAACTCTGCTATCTATTGCCCCGCGTGCAGCGAGACATTGCGGCTACTATAATATAAGCAGTGTACCTATAGAGTGTCAGCTCGCTTCCAAAATGGAAGTTACCCTGTTCTGGGTTTAGTGATTATACGCCGCAGTGATTTTTCATGTCCAGTTAATATACTTATAGGTACTCTATGGGCGTAAGTTTTTAGATGTTTAAGGTTTTGTAGCGAATGGTTAAATCCTATTACTAAGGGACCCTATTGCTAAGACTCCTCTTATCTCTCTGTCCATTACAGGGTTGTATCTTATGAACCGTGATAACTGACAGTTTGTATGTCATTTTTAGTCATCGATATAAACACAAAAATAGAATAAAATAAATATTTATAGGGGCTCCCATACTGCATTTTGCAGTTTTTTTTTTAGATAATGGTACAGATTTCCACTCTCACTTGGAAGTATGTTTTCGACATTAATGAGACTATATTGGAAATAAACTTGTGACATGAAACAACTTGTTTGAATGAAAACACTTCTCCATTAATATAATCCGTTAGGATATGGTTGATCGTTTCATCTTTAAATATTGTGCTGAGGGATTCAGCTTTGTTTGCCGAGATTTGGCTAGTGTATATCTATCGGGAAAAAGATTTTCAATTAAAATCACTTGGAAATAACAAACTAAATGGCATAACAGTTTTTAGCGCTTTCTTTGTTATATTATTTCCTTTTCCCTGCTATTATTCAACAGCCCGGATCTCGACTGTCTGTTCAAATTAATTATATCAGAAATTCTTTGTTGACAGGTCTAAGGGTACACTCAAAACTGCGTGTTTACTGTCGTGGCCCGACGGGCTGCCCGACGTTTCTTATATGGACTTTGTGTGAGTATTTGTTTTGTAAATTGTACTGTATCTTTTAAGGACCCGTTTGTCAGATATCGGGATTTTAGATTATATATTTTTTTAAAAAGAAATCCTCATAATTAATATCGTTAAAAAATATATAATACAGAATCATATTCGACCTAGTGATTTTTTTTGGTTTAAACAAACTATTGAACATTTTACTCGATATAAAAAACTTAGAAACAAGGTCTATTTGTAAAGCATTTTGAGTGCTATAAGACTTAGGTTGAAGTAATTTTGATAAAAATTGTACGTTTCTATCGCTAATCAGTTTTCACGGGGATATTATTGGATAGATTGTTATAATAATAACAGTCCAAAATTTTTAATTAACTAAAACCTATAATTTATTACTAAAAATGAGAAAAATAGTTCGTGCTCTCCAAGTAAATTATTCTTCGAAAGAAGGCGGCCTTAAGAGGCGAATGAGTTCAAACGGTTGGTGGGTTACTTCCTATTTGAGTTGATTAGGTGTTTCAGAGGCAGTGGTTTTGTTAAAAGGGCCCGCCCACATAGAGGCGGTAATAAAGACGATACTGGGCACCGAAAAATATTTTGAACAGAGTAGGTAACTTATTACCTATGTAGCAAAAGCAAAGCGATAGCAAAAATTGTACAATATTCCCTGATTGCTTGTCTAATTCGTATTACTTAAATTGTATTTCAAAGGAATTTTGACATTATTATCAACGCGAATGTTGTACAATTATCACTATCGCGCTGCTTCGGCTTTGCTATTGCAAATTTGGTAATATATCGATTATAAAATAATCTTATTTTATAGTATTATTAGAAAATATTTTTTTTATATACATATAAATATTTTGCGAAATGAAGCCCGCTATAAGAATGGCTGAACGAAGCGGTACCTATCTGTTGCATTAAAAAGAATTGATATTCCACCGAAGAGTTCGTTAGATTGATTTTCACTGCTAAAGAGGAATGAATGAATAATTGTAAAGAGTTCATTTATACTCTTTTTGCACTCTTTGTTATTTTTGCTCGACTATTTGTTGGTGGAAACAGATGTAGACATTTTGTATTGCGAGGTAAATGGAGTCATTGATTCGCTCGCTGCTCTCGAAAACCCACTTACAGGTTGAAATATAAGCAATAAATGAATTAAAATAAAAGTAAAATAATGTCGCTAGTTTATTTGATTTTTCATAGGTTTTACTAGACACATTAACATTCTTAAACTTAGAATTTGAGACTGGAAACACGGTAGTACGGAATGATTCCTAAACAACTCAGGTTCTTACTATACAATAGGCGATTTTCATGGATTAACATTATGATACACCCTATACAAAAGGTACCTACTTCGTATTTATTTAATCGTGTGTATTTTTAAGCAGGGCGTTGCGTCGCCGCCGCCATTCGTATAAATTGTTGTATTATTCACGAATTAGGTATGTACTGTTTGCTTTTTGTATTTATGTAGCAGTCTGAAAGGAGACTCAATTTGTTTTAACAAAGGTATAATATTATTGTAAATTCACAAGCACAGATTACAGAATATATAGCACGAGTATAATCTGGGCCTAATGTCTTTATTTCGTGAGGTTTTTTGTTGAAAGAAAACAAAGTGCGTGCAATTTATTACTGAAGGCATTTGTGTTTTTAATTTTTAGAGTCTTTTGTTTTTTTTTTATAATTTATTTTAAGCTTACGAGTATCTACTAAGAGAGAGCGTAGACCATAGTCACGATAGTTTTAACACGTTGACGGACAGTAGAAACAAGTGAAATTCGAAAATTGACACTATATGTTTTTGTAATTTTTAGAATATTAGAAGTATGGTTTTACTCTTTCTGCTTAAATACACTTAATTTTGATTAATTCAATACAGCCGCAGTGTCTAAAACGACCGTTTCGTATTGGACGGCTATTGCCGTCATGTCACATAGTGAACTTGAACTTGACGGCTATAGACGCAACTGTCCGTCAACGTGTTAAGACAGACTTCACAAAAATTATGAAGACGCGTACATTGCAGACAAGACGTGTAATAGACAAAGTTCTCTATTGCCTACAAGAGACAAGACTGACTAGCACCTGTCGGCTTCCATTCAATAAATGTATGCGGCCACGCATACCAGCGACAAAACTGTCTAGCGACGACGACCCAAGTAGCACAAGAGGCTGTATAGCAACTGAATATTGGACTACAATTACCCTTGAAGTGGTATAAGAAAGCTGCATAAAAGCTGATTCCGAGCTTATTCAGCCCTTAAACCACTTATATGGGCACAAATTATTAAGCTCTAATGTCACGTAAGCTGCTTAAGAGCGTAGATAGAGAGCTTAGAATCAGAAATTTAAGAGAGTTATAAGGGATAACAGGTGTTGTAAGAGCTGGATATCAACTGGTTAAGAGACCATACTCTTTATTCAGCTGAATACTTAAGTAATGTATAACAACGGGCCTGTTGGTGACGCGTGACTATAGAAAATAATATTTTTATATATTAATTTTACTTATTGTTAATTCGTAGTGTGCGTATGCGGCCACTAGATGTTGCTTAGTCCGAGTTAGAACGCGATATAGTTGTCTTTAATGTGTTTCATTAGGTCATCTGAATTTTAATAAGAGTTGGGATTAGAGCATATAGTGTTCTGTGGTGAGGATAGTTACATTCGTTAAGGGAGTGATAACGCGCGGCGTTTCCAAACTGTAATTTTCATATTTCATATTTAAAAAAAACTCGTGAGTGAACTCCCATTTAAAAATGTCAGTAGCCGCCACTGGAGCACAGTACCTAGTCTTTTCTACTTATACGATAAATTATTATGTGGATTATACGTTCATGTATTCTTGATTAATTAAGTTTTTCAACGTTGCTTAGTAAGCAACTACCACTAGGTACTAATTCCAATAAGAGTCTTCTTTATCAATTGAAAACGTTATAAAATGTGGCGTATTTTGTTGAAACGTGGACAAAGCTATTTTTTCCAATATCGTACAAATCTTTTACCTTCGTGTTTTTTACAAAAAATATTAATAAAAGAAATTGAAATGTCACGCGAGCTGAAACACGTGGATTTTTTCATATAAATGTATTCGTGTCCAATTGAGATCCTGTATTTGGTATCCACGTAGGCAGATGTACCTAAAATGAATCACGTATAATGGCACACTCTGTAAATATAATAAACCTTTGGCACTTCTGTTTTTTCTATTAATATTTGATGTGCATTTGTTTATTGTTCGTAAGTTAAAGTAACATGTATCTTACTTAAACTGTTTAAACAGTTTAAGTTAACTTCACTGAAATCAAAAAAGACACTATTTTTTATATTTTAATATTAAATCAGATTTTGTCATTTATATCCTTGAGAAACTCATATTAATGTACGTTGGTACGTGCCTACCTACATAATTTTGGTTCATTAAACTTCGGCATTATGCGAGACAACGCCCCACCAATCAATCACCTGATCAATCAAATTGATTTCACCCAATCCAGTGAAGTGAAATAACGACACGAGTAATCTATAAAAATCCTCTTTAAAGGACCTACTTATATTTACATCGGCCTAGTAATATTAGGTAAAATCACCAAAGTTTGTGTTAGGCAATTGGCGTCATTACGAATTTTTCACTTAAACGACTTTGTTATAAAGCCTGGAATATAATAGAATAGCATAATAGAATAGCATCTATAGGTAGATGCTACGCACAAGCTTGCTAGTTTCAAGCTGATGCTAATACTTCTACCTTGTTTTACCAAAGAAAGCTTAAATAAAATGTATATACCTATCTACTATAATTAATAGTACTTATCTACTCATTTTAAAGAGGTATATAAGTATTTTAGATTTCCTCTTTATATTTCACTTTTAACTATTTGTTTACATAATTTGCTATTCAGTTAAAGAGTTTTGAAAGTCGTAGTCAATGTAACTCTAGCTGGAATAGTAAGGCTTCCCAGATTTGATCCCTATGACATTTTCAATACATAAGCTGTTGTTTTCTTGCATTTAAAACACTGTTTTTGTTTCAGCTACCAAGTGTTATTCCTCGTCGTAACATACGCTGTGCCGATGCTGGGAATGACTTTTTTCTATTCGGCAATGGGCCGGGTGCTATGGGGTTCTGGGTCTATAGGGGAGCTCACGCAGCGGCAGGTTGATTCTATACGCTCAAAACGAAAGGTAATGTTTTATATGTAATTTTAAACTTTTTACTGCTAATCGGCATCTCGATTCCACAATGAAAACAATCCTGCTTTAGAAGTTGACTAAGATGAAATAAAATCTTGTTATAAAATAAAGTCGTAAGGGATAAAGGCGTGATTATATGTATGTATGTATAAAAAATGCACAAATTACGGGTTTACGTTTCTGTTGAGACATCAGTTACCAAATTATTATTAGGGCCTATTTTCCTAACAGATAGATAGCCTAACTGAATAGCTATCTGAATAATAAATTTGATTTAGTATTTCTCTAAAACTTGAACAAGATCAATTTCATTCTTTAGATAGACGAGTGAGAAAGATAAAATAAAAAGTTTAGGGGTCATTATGCGAAATTTATCGTAACCCACTTCCGTAGTTAACAATTTTTTCATCATGCATTCATTCGTTTAAAGGAATTATTGTCGTAAGTTTGCCCAGTAGCTAATTGTTAGTATTTTTTACCAGTACCTACCAGTAGCTTATTGTTGTATTTGTGCACGAAAAGCGGTGACAGGCTCACCCCTTACCTAATGGGACTTAATAGGCTAACAGATCTATTATGCTATAACGCCTATTATCTCCAAAGAGGTTGGGCAGAAGTATGCACATTGCACATCCACTTTTAATTTTTGACACGTCTACCAATAATTAAAGAAATATAATTAAATAATAAGTACCTACCCATCTGTGAGCGAGCAATGAATTAAATCGTTATAATTGTCAGGGTTATTTATATTTCTAAACAGTATGAGTATGCAGACGACAGTACAAATCTAAATTTTGAAGGAATAATAGCATCTGATATGTTGAAAGCTACCTAAATCACTTGTGAGTTATGACATCCCTCATGCTCAAAGCAGCTTTAAGTAGGTATTTTCCATTTCATGTATAAAAGGGCTGAAAGGTTTGAAACACAGTTTTGAAATAAATGATATAATGTTATGTCTGAGGGTACTTAAAAGAAAAGCACCTATTTATCTCCGCTTACTATAAATTCTATCCGAACTAAATGACATAAAGACTTGAAATTTTGGATTTTAAGTATGTAATTATAGCTTACTGGATGATGAAAATTTCTGCGTTCTGGTTTTATCCAGAGGTTCTCAAATAGGGGCCTGAAAATGCGGCGAAATGGTTCCAGTAAAGGATGGTACGGCAGTGTTTGCTTCGCGCTCGACTTGGCGGGGGCACTGCCGTGCCCCCCGATATATGTACTCATTTTTATGGACGTTGAGCATGTCAATTTATTTAACAGCGAAATTCGAAAACGTTCATTTTCTTTAATTCATCATAAAGAAATTATATCAAATACATTTTTTAGGATTAAAGGTCGAAGTAAGGGACATTAAGTTACTCTAGGCACTGCTCACGCAGCTCAAGATTTCGTTCGCGATGATGCGAAACTTGGAAATCCTAAGTTAACTTATAGTTTTCTTATAAAAAGTTATATCCGTGTTTACAATTTTAAAATAGGAACTTTAAGGATCAGATAAACCAGCGCCTGTAATATAAAATTGCTGAGAGCGAGATGTCTCATATTTAGGTACGCGACAAATTCACAGAGCTATGCTGTAACTAGACATGTACTTCACGTGTAAAGAGGGATTGTAAAGCACTTCTTTCGAGGTAAATTCATTCAGTCTTAGCTTGAGAACGAGTGTGTATCCTTATTTACAACTCTATTTTTAAACTTGTACATCTCAACTATACCCTCAAAATTGGTCAGAAGTGGCACCATGTGGTTCTATCGGCCCTTGGTGCTCTGCCTATCCCGTAAGGGATAAAGGCGCCGCGTGATTATATAATTTATTTATATGTATTTTACACGCAAAGAACATACACTTATTTTGTCAAGGCCTTTGTACAGCCCTGTGAAATTGACGTTTAAATGTGAAATATCTCGCTCTCACCAAATTCAAGCTACCGGCGCAGAAAATTATGAACTTTAAAGCAATATTGTTTCAATTGTGAAGAAGTGCTTGACTATAGCGTCAAACATTATCAAATCTCACAGATTCGATTCTAGTCGATAGCGTTACAGAGCATAAAAAAGAAGAAGCCGCCGCATGGTGCCTGTGTCTCGTAAATTTTTGCATCATATAACGGTGCTTTTATAAACGTGAACCAGAAAAAGGTATAACAGAACGCCAAATTTTAATTAACTGCCGACACGGACGGTCCGATCCTAGTCAGCACGAAGGCGTATTTATCTTATAAAAGGGAGTGGAATTCCCCCCTGACTTGCCCTTTTCCCTCAAACTAATGTATAGGTATAGGGCAATTAGGTAAATTGCCGTTTTTAGCGAGCAAATTTCACGGGTTTCCGCCGTATTTATTAAAAACTGTTTTAATACAGGTACGAGTATAAAAAAAATAAATAAATAATTATATTATGGAATATCCCGGATATCAGCCTGTACGAGATTAGGACTGCCCTTAAACAACTCAAAATCAACAAAGCGCCGGGAGACGATGGAATTACATCAGAGCTTCTAAGAGCGGGTGAAACTCCGGTACTGAAGGTCCTCCAGAGACTCTTCAATTCCGTCCTGCTCGAAGGCGTCACCCCGGAAGCATGGAGCAGAAGTGTGTGGTGCTGTTCTTTAAAAAAGGCGATAAAGCCTTGCTGAAGAACTATAGACCCATCACGCTTCTGAGCATGTCTACAAGTTGTTTTCAAGGGTAATCAAGAATCGTCTTGCTCGCAGGTTTGATGAGGCTGAAACCTCCCAAACAAGCCAGTTTCCGAAAAGGGTTTAGTACCATAGATCATATCCACACGTTACGGCAGATTATATAAAAAACAGAAGAGTATAATCGGCCATTATACCTAGCGTTTGTGGACTATGAGAAGGCCTTTGATTCGATCGAGATATGGGCAGTGTTGCGGTCTCTCCAGCGGTGCCATATTGACCATCGATATATCGAAGTGCTGAAGTGTTTATACAGCAATGCCACCATGTCGGTACGAGTACAGGAGCAGAGCACAGAGCCAATTTCTTTGCAGAGGGGAGTGAGACAAGGAGATGTTATTTCTCCGAAGCTCTTCACCAATGCAGTGGAAGACTTGTGTCCAAGATACCCAGTCCTTAAAGACGAAGGTACTCAACCAGTGCGTGCTGCCGGTGATGACCTACGGTGCCGAGACGTGGTCTCTAACTATGTGCCTCATAAAGAAGCTCAGGATCGCACAGCGAGCGATGGAGAGAGTTATGCTCGGGATCTCTCTGCGTGATCGAATCAGAAATGAGGAGATACGCAGACGTACAAAGATCACCGACATAGCTCAACGGTCAAGCAAGCTGAAGTGGCAATGGGCTGGGCATATAGCTCGAAGAACTGATGGCCGATGGAGTCGGAAAGTTCTAGAGTGGATACCACGTATCGGCAAGCGTAGCGTGGGAAGGCCACCCGCGAGGTGGGCGGACGACCTGGCCAAGGTCGCGGGCGTCGGTTGGATGCAGGCGGCTTCCGACCGGTCGGAGTGGAGGTTGTTAGGGGAGGCCTATGTCCAACAATGGACTTCTCAGGGCTGTAAATGATGATGATGATGATGATGATGTTTATGGAATGAGGTGTTAAATCTTTTGTAAGTATCGCAAGCAAGGCTGATATGGTATATTTTGGTAGATTCTAAAGACCCCTGATGGAATGGTGACCGTCTATTCACCGCGCCCGCTCCGCTGCCCGCTATATCCGAGGCATAGGACAACTAACTAGTAACTAGTCAAGTGACTAATTTAACTAACTATATATCTTTTTTGTAGTTACACTTACAAAAAATCTGCCTTCCTGATATTATCGCCAAAGCTGTCAAAGAGTCTCTTATAGTGTAACCAGTATTTTCTAGTCTACTTCTATGCTCCTCTGGAAGGAAAAAAAAAGTATAATACTACAACTGCTTCTCTTCCCGGGCATACTGTACAAGTCAGTAGAGGGACAAGAGGGTCTTGGTGTTTTGTAGACGATGCGCTGACCACCTGTCACTACTAACCGTACTTGTACATCTCAACTATACCCTCAAAATTGGCCAGAAGTGGCACCATGTGGTTCTATCGGCCCTTGGTGCTCTGCCTACCCCAAAAGGGAAAAAGGCGTGATTATATGTATGTATGTATTTTCTAGTCTAGCTTATGAAATATCCTACAAGACTTTTGTCTTCCACAGGTTGTGAAAATGTTCATATTAGTGATAGTGATATTCGGGATATGCTGGCTGCCGTACCATTCGTACTTCATCTACACGCACTTCAACCCGTCAATACTGTACATGAAGTACATACAACACGTGTACCTCGGATTCTACTGGCTGGCGATGGCGAATGCTATGGTCAACCCCATTATATACTACTGGATGAATGCCAAGTAAGTTCATAATAATATGTAATCACTTCTTTTTAGATACTACTGTGATGGCAGAGCATGCAAGTGATGGATTCCAAAATCTTGCAACACTAGAATCTGACATATCGCATCTAATTTTAAGATAAGATAAGCGAATCGAACTAGAATCGAAGTGAAGCGATATAACAGATTACTCGTAAAGTCATGTAAGGTTTTTGGATTCTAGCATCTGCATACTCTGCACTTGCAGCAGGTATCTATATTAGAAGTGATTTCATAATTAGTAATTATGTCAGAAGCAATCTCCTAATTAAGTAATATTAAGTATGTCGTTACCGCTACAGTGCAATTCAGCATAATCATCATCATTAACAGCCATGAGAAGTCCACTGCTGAATATAGGATTCCTTCAACCAACAACCTCCACTCCGTGGACATACATTATCTGTGTTATCAGTTGCACATAATAAATGTTAATTCTGAAATCAGACATGGAGTTATTCTATAAAAGGGGTCTAGTATCTCTATACCTATCCTTCATCTTATTCATTCGTTACTTTTAATAATACAAACTTTATGTAATTTCATATTTATAGTTGTAGAATACGGGGTTAGAAATTCTCATGTATTTAAGGTATTATTTATATCAGTCATCTATTAAATCTTAAAAGGCATTCGCTGTATGTAGTTCACAGATCAAAATAAGTAATTTGGTAAAATTGCAGTTAGGTATATTGTTGCAACTGTAAAAGAGGCATGTCCGGCTATTCGGAGATAACAAATTATGCAAGTTTTAGGTAGATGGTGCTAGAGAGGGCCTTGGTCTGAATCATGCAAACAAACTTGGCATGTTAGAATTTGCTTCTATCTCAGCTAAAATAAACCTGACCTAGTTATGTCTACAAAATTTATTTCAAAGGGCATGGCTATAAATTGAACGACGACGATATATATATGTATTGGAGAATAGAAAAAAAAGCAATTTTAGATAGCAAAACCCTATGCTATTGGATGGATTTAACATCAATATAGTAATACAATTGCATGTACAGAAACTCTGCTCATAGTGGTTATTTTATCCAAAACTTTTACTCGTATTGGTTGAATTTGTTTCTTATCAATATAGTATAGAATAGGTATTCCTTTCTACATGTACAACAATAGTGTCATCATGTATAAAGGAGGCCAAACGATATTATTAATGCCATAGTCTATTCTGTAATCTAATCTGGAGAGGTCAGCGTGGATGGACGCTAAGCCGGTTTCGCCGTCAAAGGGTAATGAATTAGCATTATATACCTTAACGGAGCTATATCGAGGTATAGGTATATAAAAAAAGGTTTATTTTTCAACCTTAAAAGTGTTCTATTACTTGGATTTCTATATAATGAAACTCAGGGGCGTTCTCTCAGGGCTAGTCACTGATTACAAACATCAGGCCCACCATGCTAAGCGGAACTATAGGGTCAAGACCCTGCAGTTCAGGCTGCCCCGTATTTTCTTTCCTTTAAGACATTATTAAAACAACATGGACACTGATTTCGTTCGGAGTATTTCTTTGAAATATGTATGTTGTTTCAGGCTAATAATGTGGACGCAAAGACAAATAAGGAAATCATCAGTATTTTTTTGGAGACCTTTTTTATTTTGGAAATAGGCTTATTTGAACAAAAAATTATGTGATTTATTTTATTTAAAACTGTGATGCGAGTTGTGTGATACCTACTGTGTTCTCGACGAGAAAGCTATTGGGTTAGACTGTCTTTCCACGAGAGATGTGCTACGTGGCTTTGCGAGGAGTTCGTTCTCAGCTCGAGCGTTTTGATAGAAGGGAAGGCGGTGGCATAATTTGTCTTGGATAAAAAAAAATGTATTAGGAATCGAATTTGCAAATCCCTAATACGAGAAGTAATGGGTTATTACGCGAGTCGTGATTTAAATTGTGAGTGTGTGGTAGACAACAATTCTAAGCATGCTAAATCTATGCTAATCTGAAAAAAAAACAACATTTTTACTTCTCAATATAGATAGGGTGTCCATATAATGCTATTTTCGTAGCATTCCAATCATATTCATTGTCCATGATGTAAATGAATTTGATTGGTGGATAAAAACATACCGATAGCAACATAGTATAGAACATCTCTGATGAAAAAGCATCCCTAGGTTATTTTGTGGCAATATAGTATGCAAGGTATTCTTTCTTGGCACCGTTTACGATGGGCACGTATTCTATACATTAAAGTTAGTTTGTGCCAAAAAAATTGCTGGGAAATGATGTAAATTTTTACGCAGTTTTTTTTATTTACTTGGTCGGGCGTAGTCTATGGTGTTTAGTGTTTGCGTTGGTCTTATTATAATAAAGTTTTAAATTTCCTTCGTGATTAATTAACTCGGACTCCTGGAAGCAGTAGTGTTTCTTCTGTACACAATGCTCTTAAATGTCCAATACCAGAAAGAGTGGTTAACTGGTAGAGAATGCTGCATGACATAAAGCTCGCCAATATACAAGCTTTTAAATGTGCAATAAAGAATTTTATTATTAATAATAATACCATAGTAAAAACGTTTGTGTCCCCCCAGGTTTCGCGGCTATTTTCGCACAGCGATATTATGCCGCTGGCGCGACGCGTTTCGCCGCCGCAAGCGGCACCTCCCCGAGTCGCCGCCAGACTGCGTCTCGCAGTCGGGCAGCCGTTCCCGATCAGGTTTTTACTCGTTAACGTAATTATTTGAAGTGATATGTTACGTTCTTTTTTATCTTGAGTAGTAGCTTTTTAGACCTTCCATTGTAATGCTGGGCCACACTAACGGGAAATGCCGTTGATTTACGCGTTAATGCCCATTTAACGTTGGTGTAGCCATGACTTTAACGCGTTAATCAACGGCATTTCCCGTTAGTGTGGCCCCAGCATAACATGTAGAAACAATTACCATTATGTGATATGACTTATTATTCCGTCGTATTTGGCATGTCATTGTGCTTACCATTCTGTAACTTCTCTTAGTTTAAATGCTTTAATAGTCACTTGAGAGCACCGGGATTTTTAATGTTTTTTTAGCATTTCTCTCATCGCCTCCTATTTGTTGATCCTGGCTAACAGGAAATATATATGTAGGTAGGTATAGTGGTAGGTATGCTATTTCGCAGACTAAATAAAATAAAACATTACATATTTGCTGTAACGGCCAATTTCAATATTAGAGATTGTAAAGAATCTCAGATTTAAGATTTAATCTGAAACATGCAAAAAATCTCTCGAGATTGGTTATTGAAATTGGCTGTAAGTGGGGACAAACTTCGTGTTTGGTATCAACTCAACTGATGGAATATGAATATGCGATCGAAATAGAGAGAAGCATACTCACCTGAAACATATCATTCCATTACAAAAGAATTATAGTTTTAGAAGATGTTTACTCTTATTGGCTAATGTAAGATGAAAAACGTTGCTGGCAAATCAGTATGGGAAACTATGACACAGGTGTAGCAAGTAGTAGGTAGATGTATTTATGCCTAGTTGTATAGTAAAATTCACAATTGCCACATCTTACATTTTCAAAATCTATGTAGAAGAACTCTTTTACATAGGGGTAACCGTAAACTTGAAAAACAGGATTTTTGTATTGTGGAATGTCGATGTCGCTCTACAAGTCTACACGACCCATAGCAGTTTCTCACTTCCACAAAGTGGGTCCATTTTGGTTCACCTTTGTTGAAAAGGTTTTGTTTGCTTGCAAGGTACGCCTATCTTGTCTTAGCAGCATCCAGCTGAAAAGGGACCCGTTTGGCGGTTGCACGTACACGGGACGTGACTGACGGGCTCCAAATAGGGCACACAGTTCTACTTACTGTTCTTCGTTTCATGTTACTTCTACCTGTCTACTTACTTCTTTTGATCATTATTTATTTCTACCCTATTTATATTGTCTTTTTCTATGTTACTTCTGTCTGTGTATGTGTAATTTTAAAATAAAAAACTATTCTATTCTATAAAAGTAATCTAACTAATGCGGGCGTAGTAAAGAATTCAAACAATTGAATTATCTGCGCCATACTACGAACTCAGTTTGCTACAAAACGTGTAGGTTGTAAAAATAGACTTTATGAAATAGATTGCGATCATATCGATACCGGAAATTTCAATTGTCGTAAAGGACAAAACACGACTTTTCAGGAGAGCAAAAAAACAAAAAAAAAAAAAGTTTTTGCCTTATAACTTTTTTAAACAAACTCCTATAATTATCAAGTCAAAAGAGACCTATGCTATTTTTTCGTGTTCTATCCGTTTGTATTGACAAAATAAACTAAACTTAATTATTAACGAAAATGAAGGTCCTTTACAGCCCACAAAAACTTGAACTGTTGTACTTTACACCCGCGAAATATTGTTATCATAAAGTTCGATGTGCAGTAAAGGCCTTAATCTATTCATAAATGGGTAGTATAAGTTAAGTAAACCAAATATTATGGTCGTAAAGAGAGCAAAACCAAAAACGCTCTATTTAAAGATACCTACAATGGGTAGTAAAACTAAGTGTTAGAAACTCTAAAAAAGATTTATTTTTTGAGTGAAATAAAAGGTTTATTAAGTAACGAAAATATTATTCTAATAGGAACATACAATTATGATGCCGTTTTTCTATACAGGGAAATTGAAAAAATACCAGCAACTTCTTAGGGCATGGTTGGCATGATGGTTCTGAACAATGTCTTAAACATTACTTTTACTGAACATTGCTCAGGACCATCATGCCAAGCATATCCTAAGAGGTAGCTGGTATTTTTTCAATTTCCCTGTATAAAATTGTTAATATTTATTGTTGTTTTATTAACAAAATGCAATCATTATTTACCAAATCAGTCTTGAACTTAAACATAAAAATAATAAATTTAAGAATTTTTTCCTTATAAAGTATTGACATAATTATGACAAGTAACTTCAGTCTTTTCGACACATACAAGTTAACATAAACGTAAAATTATTTTTGACGTGAAACGTCTTTAAAATCGCGCCGACACATACGGGTACCAGGTTTAAAAACTGGACCGTAACGAAAAGGTCTATATCATCGTACCTTAATAATTAAAAAACTATTGGTCTTAGAAACAAAAATGTGGTGTCAATATTTCACTTATATAGTCAGCTCGCTGTTATGACATTGAGTTCGTGTCGGGGTCAAGCGGGGCGGCGGGGGAGGGATACTGCGATAACTGTGCGAAACCGGCGCTCACGCTTGTTTCTATTCAGTGTAACTCGTGACTCCGACTTTATAGCGTGGTGATTCTTTCGTGTGTTTGTCAAGTTTATTTGAACCGATTGATTTATACAAAAATAAGTGTAATTTGGACAGTATTTATATCTATACTAATATTATAAAGCTGAAGAGTTTGTTTGTTTGTTTGTTTGAACGCGCTAATCTCAGGAACTACTGGTCTGATTTGAAAAATTCTTTCAGTGTTAGATAGCCCATTTACCAAGGAAGGCTACAGTCTATACAACAACCTGCCCGGCTTCGCACGGGTACAACGCCCCCTCACGCGGACGAAGTCGTGGGCGGCTGCTATTTAAAATAACCAGAAAGTGACAATAAATATATAAACATTTGCTATGTATTTTATGTTTCTATTACGTACCTGTTCTTTTTTTATTAAAATACTTAAAACAGCGTCCATCTTGTTTTCATTTCAATCTTTTACTTTAAAAGCGATTCGCTAACATAGACGTTTCACGTTAAAACCAACGGCCGTGTGCCCCGACACAGCCCCACCCGCTTTTTATAACAAAATGGTATTTTAAAGTAACACAATTGTTATCAACTGCTTTGTAAGATACATGAATCTAAAAAACTAAAATTAAAACTCAATATCGTCTTCTTCATCTGTTTCAGGAAGAATATCCTTTACAGTTCCTAAAGACGGCAGTTCAAAATACTCTTTATGAAAACGCTTTGGTATAGTTCCATTAGTACATAAACGATTTAAATCGTTGTATTTAGCGACTGTTATAGGGTTAGGTTTGTCATAAAGTTTTTGTAAACCTGCTTCTACATTCTCAACTCCTTTCAGATCTTGGTTTTTTCCTTTCTTCCCTTTGCCTTTTCCTTTTGATCCTCTTTCTTTACATTCAAATGTTACAACTTGAGCTTCTTCTTTGTCATTCATTGAATATTTAACTTCTATACTTTTAGTGTTTTTCTTCTTGAATGTGACGATGCGCATAAATTTTAATTGTATTTGCTTTTGAGAATTACTGGTAAATTTTTGAGATACCAAGCTGTTCCAGTTGATAAAATCAGAGTAATCTAAAACATTAATTTTATATGGGTCAGGATTTTTTCTTGCAGATTCCATGTATGTTGGCCATTGACTTGGACTCCAAACAATAATTCGTCTAACCTCGCGTTCAATGACCGCATGCATTGAATCGACGGGCATGTAAGTATGCCCCGGGTACAATAATTTATTTGTACCACTTGTATGTTCTTAGAATGCTGTATAAAGTAGTGGAGGGCTGTGAGAACAATCTTATTTTTATTCTGCCCGGGGCAAGAATCGCAATAAAGTAGCACATTTTTAATAGGACGTTTATCAATTTCAAGTAGAAATTTATAAATACAAGTAGCAATTTCGTTGCCACCCCTTTGACCATCGCTTTCACCCCATACATAGCAATGTCCCTTTTTAGTTTGACTTTCGTAGAATGTGCAATTATAGACGGCGTATTTTCTAGAGTAATATAACACACATGCTCTCTCCATGAGGAGTATTCAGCACTTTTTGCAGGTCGAAGCTAACGGTGAGCGTATCATTTGAAGTTAATTGCTGGTGTATTTTAAATCTTTGGTAGCTGGCCTTTTTTTCTTCTAGATGAACAGTCATGTCTTTGATTTCTTGTTCTGATAATATTCTGTGTTTTCAGCTTTTGTACACATCACACACTTATCTTTTTTGGGTATGTGGAAACCGAATATTATAATCTTCATTAAAAAGTTTAATAAAGATTTTTTCACTTAGGTGTACTTTGTTATTATTTTGGCAGTCTTGAAGATAAATCCTAAATAAATTTGTAGCATTTTAAATTCTTGAGGTAAATACAGACATGAACTCTTGCTACGACAGTAATGAGAAGGAACGGCTGGAAGGCTTTCGATAAAAGTTTTGGCGTATGCTTTATCTTCATCGCTATACTTATCTGCATGACATGTTCTCTTTTCTACGCTTGCCATATTTTCTTGTGAATTTTTTACTGTATATGAAATAAATTTTTGTGTGATATCTAATGTATTAATTAAGAACTTTTGACAAACAGGTCTAGATCCTTCACCTTCGTTTATAACATATTCAAACGTTTGACCTCTTCTGCTTTCTACAGATTTAGTTTTTTTTCTTTTGATAGAAATTGGTTGTACACATCTAACAATCCAGTCTTTTCGACGTTGAATATCCAGAGACCAGAAATAATTAAATAGGCTAATTCTTCTATCCTCTGATATCTCATAACATTTTCTAGCACATACGCCAAGTAAGCATGGGTTTCCTTTCATTGTCTTCTCTTCTACCATACATCCTGATCTTCTTTCGTAAGACTTACCAGTATCTTTTAATTTTCTCCTCAGTTTACTTTTATTTTCTTTCTTGGTTTTTCTCTTAATTAGGTTTTCACTGGTTACTGTTTTATTGTTCTCAGCTATTATTTTTTGTTTCTTTTTAGTACACTTTTTCTTTTTTTTATCACTATTAATTGAACTATCCGACTCATTCATACTCCAAAGATCCGAACTACCAGCTGAAAAGTCTTCATTATCAGAAAGATAATCAACGTAGGATTTTAAAATCTTCTTACGATATTTCTTGTTAAGTTTAGGTTGTTCAGAAATCATAACATGATTATTGGGGTCAGTAGTTGGATCAAAAAAAGATGTATCTAAAACATCGATAATCGAAGGGGAACTCTTACGCTCTTCTATATCCTTAGGTTCATGTTCAAATACCACTGTTTTCAAGGAAGTGTACACCTGAGGTTGTTGAAATAATGCAGATTGGTCAACGTTGTTTGTTACTATTTCAGTACAAGAAATATCACGAGAATGATGCGCCTTTGGTTCATGTATTACATCAGAAAAAGTAGCCCAAGTGGTATTTATTTCAGGTTCAGGCGAAAATACTTCATCTCCTGGAGGTATGTCCTGGATGCCGTCAGAGGTAAGTACGTCGTCAATAGAAGAACTTTGCGTTATTTTCTTTGTTTCAGAGGTACGTGTAAAGACAACATCTCCTGGAGGTATGTCCTGGATGCCATCAGAGGTAAGTACGTCGTCAATAGAAGAACTTTGCGTTATTTTCTTTGTTTCAGAGGTACGTGTAAAGACAACATCTCCTGGAGGTATGTCCTGGATGCCATCAGAGGTAAGTACGTCGTCAATAGAAGAACTTTGCGTTATTTTCTTTGTTTCAGAGGTACGTGTAAAGACAACATCTCCTGGAGGTATGTCCTGGATGCTGACAGCTGTAAGTACATCGTCACTTGCTTGTGCTTTAAATTGTTGTGATTTTCGGTTTTGATTTATTACAAGAGGAGGTGGTAATAATATTATGCTATGATTATCACTGGGAACTACAGAATTTTCACCAAACTTAGCAGATCGTAAATATTTTGTCAGTTCCATTTTAGAAACTTTTTCATCTCGTTTTATATTTACTTTGTTTTGCTGTTGATTTATATTAGAGAATGCGTTCACATTTTCATAATAATTACTTTCATCTGTATCATCTATTATTTCACTACTATTAGCGGAAGATTGAAGAGAGCTTCCACTAGGACATCGTGTAGTATCCCTGAAAAACATAAACTTAGTAGGTAAATCTAGTTTTTAGGGTTTAAAGTCTGGTTAAAAGTAAACTGTTTTATGCTAGGTATTTAATCAGATGTCTATAGACCAAATTTCATAATTTCTTTAGCATTAATAATCATTCACACACAAATCACACTTTCATTTTTATACTAGTGGATATATTCATTTATAATTGAACTAGCTATTGGGCGCGGCTCCGCCCACGTGGAAGTCTGTTATCTAAAAATTTATCCCACGGGAACATGCTACCGGGATAAAAAGGGTTCTAGGGTGCCACCTATCTCCATACCAAATTTCATCGAAATCGGTCCAGCCGTTTGAGCGTGAAAGAGTAACAAACATCCATCCATCCATCCTCACAAACTTTCGAATTTATAAATATTAGTATGATTAACTAGTACGATAAGGATGAATATAATAATATAAATATTTACTAATTATAACTTACGTGGCATTATTATTATCGATTTCGTGGTTTTTATTTTCAACGATTGTTTCTTCAGTATCATAATTGTAATGTTCAGCATCGACTCTAAAACAGTATTAATGTACTTAGTTAATTGTAGTCAATAATTATTATAGTAAATGTATAGAAGACCGAGCGAATAAGGACCAGTAGAAAGTTGTCAATTCGATTTTGGTGAAATTTAAATAAGCAAAAACAAAATCGTTTTTTACGAGTATGTTTCTAGTGGTTGACGCGCAAACTAACAAAGACTTACATCATAAAGTACATTAAAACAAATAAAATCGTATTATGATGTCCTTTAAGATGTATGTCTTTAGTGGTTGACGCGCGAACCACCAGTGATTTACGTCGTAAAGGACATCATAACAAATAAAATCTTGTTATAAAGTCCTTTAAGACCAACCCAGCGCCCACCGATGGATGCGCAACGCAGCACATTTTGAAATGAACAATTTAATACTAAACCTTAACTACCTTAAAATAGGGTAAATTATTGTGTAAGAATAATAAATACGCACGTGACGCTCGTCGTATATTCTTAGTATACAATAATAGACCGTATCTTTAGGTAGTTAAGTTTATATTAAATTATTTACTTCATAATGTGCTTCAATGCGCCTTCGCCGCTTTAACTAGCTTATTAACCAGTCACAAGTTCACTTATTTATAATAACAATTAGTGTGATGGTAAACAGATGAATACCTAAACTTATGTCTATTGTCTATTACTGCAATATGAAATGACAGAATTGCTATACGGAAACAAAGTTACCTACATAACTTGTCATTTGTCGTCTATTTAAGAGAGTAAGATTTTATAATTATCTATGTCTCGGGCTATCTACAAAAAATATCTTAATAATGATAATTTGTGATTATCATTTATGGTTAACTACAATAACTTAGTAAATCAAGTAAGTAGGTAGGTGGGTATCTAATTTTAAAGGTCATAAATTCACATTTAATTTGATTTTAGTCTATACTATATCAAAATTCAAGTTTCGTAAACATCCTAGATACCTATTTTCACTTATCTAATAGATATAATTGATTTTTTGGGGTATGTACCTATTATACCTACGTACAAACATTATTTTACATTGGTTTCTCTTTAGTTTAACTATAATACCTAGATTTAAATAAATAATAATATGAATTAATTACTTACCGTAACATTTTGCAGTGGTACTTTAATATTGCGTTAACTTTCCTCTTCCTTACTTCTAAAGAATTCAATTTTTTGGGTAATTTATGGTCCGACATTATTAGCATAAAACAAACAACACCAACTAACGTTTGCGCGCGAACTGACTTTGCAAAGTGAATCGTATGGGTCACGCTCCTCCCGCACCCGTTACTTACACCCCCGTTATCCTGCGCATCGCCTCGTGTCCGAGCCCGAGCGCCACTTGTTATTACAACTCGTAACTTGTTGCATATTTCTTCACGCTGCGCGCGCCGTAGGTATTAGAATGATCGCTTAAAATTAGATTCGTAAAGGACATCAAAATAACAAACGGCCTTTACACCATAATTACGAATATTATAATAAAGAATAGACAGGTCGTAATGGTTTCCGATTATCATATAACATAATTACAACCTCATAAATAATAAAAATGCACCTTTACGACGCCTACCAAAAAATATTTTTACCATATGTCCTAAATATTTAAAAAAGTATATTTATAGCTACTGAAAATCTAGGTCGTAAAGGATTTTTTTTAAGAGATATGACAATTTTAAATATGCCATTCCATAGAGCTCGCGACGCTGATTCCAAATATATAAATAACTCATTTTAGGTAAAATGTCCTTTACGACAATTGAAATTTCCGGTATCGATATGAGTGAACGCATGAGCAAAAAATAAGATATCCCTAGAGCATTTAATACAGTAGGTACACACAATTACTTTACAATTACTCTCTCCGGTCGTGTCGGCTTTCCGTCCCATCGGACTATGAGAGTAACGAGATAGAGAGTGCATCTTCAGCTTATTGATCAACCACAAAGAAGAGTCACCAGTGATCCAAAAAACACCAATGTATCACACAATAACCAATAAGGCCATTTAACTAGTCACACGCTCGCCTGATAAAATTGGCGCAAAAAGCAAACATTGCGTATAATCAAATCAAATATTAATTTCCTGCGAGTAATAACACTGTCGTATAATTCAAAATAATGGTACTTGTTCAGTATCTCAGTATTTGCCTGGCTGTCACACACACTCTGTATGTGGTATAGGAGTGGTAATTAATGAATGTAAAAATTTATCCAGGTATAGAAGAACTCAGAGACTCAAGAGGAAAGTCAGCAGTCGAATGGCCGGTTTCGTCGTGTCGGATACGTATCGACATCGACCCGCCATTGCAGAGACCGCTTTCGCTTGCTGATTGCCCTAAGTGTTCACAATTTGGTTATTATGAAGGTAATTAGTATTGAAACACTTTTCGTTTTAATTGAAGACTTATTCATCATCATAATTTTCATTCATTATGAGAAGTCCACTGCTGAAACTAGGCATACCTTGATAACCTCCACCCTGACCGGTCGAAAGCGGCCTACATCCAGCATATACTAGCGACTTTGGCTAGCTCGTCCGTCCAGCTTGCGGTTGGCCTAATCAGTACCTTTCAATACGTGGCGAATATAGGGCGTAACTTTATGTATGTAAAAATATCCAAATATATCTGGTCAGACTTTCTTGTTCGTTCCGTGCATCAATAGGGACGTACCACGGAAGCAGCCAGTGATGTTTCCAATTTTTTATATTTTTTTTGTGTACAATAAAGAATAAGTATAAATTAAAATACTCGCATATTAATAAATAATAATATAAATTAATGTTAAGGGATTTAGGTGGATCGCGTTGCGTCAAAGGGAAAATTTTAGGAGTAGGTCAAAGAGTTACCTGTGTGTTTTCCCTTCTTTCTTCTCCCGCGCGGAATTTATCGTAGGGTTCAGGTTCACAGTTCACTATAGTCCACTTTTAGGGTAAGGGCACTCTGAGTACCGTGGTGGTTGGGCAACTGTCAGATAGGGGGAAAACACGCGGTCCGCATTCGCGGCGAGAAAAGAGATACCACGATTAAAAGAGGGAGAAACAAAATTATAGTTTTAACAATTAATTAAATAAATAATCCGAAACACGCATGTAAGGACCTGAATCAAATCGCTAAAACTATTGAGTTGATCGAGTTATACAACGCTCGATTAAAATTTATCTCAACTTGTTGAGTTAATCCGAATTTGCTGTAAAGACAAATAATCCCAATTTCTCGTAAGTTTCATAATTTCCGGCAGTTAGTTGAAACTTGAACGACCGGGCTGTGAATGTAGGTCAAATAGCGTAGTAGACTTAATAGCACCGGAACTATTCAGGGTGTAACGTAATGGGATGGTAAACTGTAGGTAGGTTGATTACCTATTTTACAACAGCAAAGCGGTGTCAATACGGTAGAGAAAATAGTACGATTTTCACGTTGCAATGCCAATTTCCTATGAGATTGCTGGTTCGTACCTGGGAGGTTACTCTGAAGTGACGATAAACGAAGTATCGGCCGAATATCGAGGTGTTTCCTACTACGAACTTCCTTCGATCGGATCAGTCGCGCCGTTTTTTCATTTGGTCCGATCGAACTCTATTTGACAGGTATAAGGCTAGTTAATAGAAAGTTTATAATATTAGTTAATGTGAATTATTCTCTATGGTTCCGAATGAGTTGTGAACTCAGATGAATGAATCCGAAGCAATTTCGTAGTAGGGTCAAAGGCTTCGATTCGGTCGGACCGAAAGATTTGAAAGCGGCATTTCAGAGTAGACCCCCTGGTCATTAACATCTGTACTCGCTAAACTTGGCTGTGGGTTCACATACAAAAGTATGATAAATATATACGAGTATACTGGGTGTTTTTCGTTGCCACCTTTAACGAAGTACTCTATACATCAAATAAAGTAAGTTTATGCCAAAAAAAATGCTGGGAAATGATGTAATTTTTTTTTAATTACCTGATCAGGCGAAATTTATGGTGTCCAGTGTTTGTGCTAGTTTTTTTATAGATATATATTAATTATTGCTCGTGAAAAAATCTTACTACACGCGTCAATGTGCATTTATGCAGAAAAGAAAAACGCAGTCTATTTACTCAACTTTGGACCCTAATATTTTGGAAACCAGACACTTCCCAGGTATGCTTCCATGGAGAAAAATGATCGTGATGATGAAGAGATTCCGTAGTTTTCAGGAACATTGACGACCAAAAATCAACCTGTATATACACACACTTCACAACACATTGACCTAGTCACACACTGAGATCCTAAGGTCTTGTGTCGTGGGTACGGTATATAAATACATACGAGTATATAGTATATAAACATCCTTCAGGAACACATCCATATGTATGTACCTACACATTTTTATGTGAATTAATATTAGTTCAGTTAGTCAGTACGTTAATAGTTTCATTTTAGTATATTTCTGTCACAAAAGAAGAAGTCCTTGCGACATTAATGAAATTGGTCTCTTCGTGATAAATGTTAGTAATATGAAAAAAGTGGGGCAGGTATAAATCTAAGTGGAGCAAGATTAGTTGAGAACAAAAAATATAAGGAGCTAAAGATAAATGTGAAAAGATAAATGAATTCATAGGTATAGTAATGTCCGAAGTACATATAATATTCTTTGGTAATGTCAGGTTACTGCCATAAAGAGATAAACCGAAGTCATAAAACTAAACAATTACAAAATAAGTTTGATTAGGGAGTAAACGGGTTTTCGAATGGAGACCGCACCTCGGCAAATGTAGTGTCGGACGCGCTCCGGACCGATGACTTGAAAAGGGCGGCCGGTAGTGACTATAAGTATAGATGACAAAAATGGGAGATCGAGCCTTGTGGCGTGCTCTGGGGAACTACGTCCAGCAGTGGACTGCAATAGGCTGATAATGAATAGTTACAAAAGTGGCTTTAAGTTACAAAAGATACAAGGCATTTAAAAAATTAATTACATACGAGTACGAGTATTGCAGTAATTAAATTTAGGGCAATAAGTTAATTTTGCAGTCGTTCTTAATAAAATGTTCCTTTATTTGTGGGATAAAAATCTGGGTCGACCCTAATTTTAGCAACGTCAGACGGACACGTCCCTTATCAGTCCATCGTCGTTAATTGTTTTTTTCGTGATGACTTTTAACTAATTTTCTTTCTTTTTTTACAGATTACATACATGGCCGCCGTGTGTAATTTGTTTAAGATTAGTGTTTAAACCTGTTTGAATTAACTTTTATGTACAGTGAATTCAAAAACTTTTACTTCTGGATAAAGTTGTGATATTAACGAAAAATATTTTTAATTGATGTAATTTGGAAATAATTGATAAGATTTTAAAATATGAATACAAAAGTGTATTTATATTAATAAGAAATGTGTTAGGTATTAAACTGAACAGTTTTGTGTTAATATTATTGTAAATATTTAGATTATATCGAAAATTAAGTATTTTACGAATTACTGTATCACTAATAATTCCATCAAAGCTCCTAGTTTAATATTTATTTGTTTATAAAATTATTAATAAAGAAATGGAAAAAATTCTTCACCCGAGTGGGAATCGAACCCACGACCACTGCATACCGTATTAGTTGCTCTAACCACTGAGCTACCCGTTTATTTGTTTGTAAAATTTTGGTTTCTTAATATTTTCAAATAGGTAAATATCAATATTCATATATTTCATCTGTTTCGGATTTGCTGTTATTTTAATATTATACCATCGGCGTTTTTTGTACCATTTCCATGTAGATATTGTTTACCTAGATTATAATCTTAATTAAAAAATATAGTTTAGTTTTTGGGTGGACACTTTCATATAATTCGAATTTTCAGTGTGAAATGCCGTTACAGTATTATTGGCTTGAATTTCCAATTTATCGTAGATATAACAAAATAAACGAAATTAATGTTCAATTATTATAATGTATAGATATAGTAATTTGTACGAACAATATAATTTATTATTAAATGATATCAAAGTTGTTTTTCAAAACAATATTTTTGTAACGAATAAAATGTAAATATGTCAAGCCAAAATGGTTTTATAAATGTGATATAATGGTAAAAATATTTTGTGACCAAATAAATAATCCGAATTCCATTTCACTTTTATTTTCTACAGCTTCACTCACACCTTTATCATATGTACGAGTATATCGTTACAAAAATATCAAAGTCGATACTTTCCCAATTTCACAGGGTAAAAATAGTTCACGCCCCGAAAATTTGCATATAGACCGAGGTAAATATGTTAATACAATACAAGGCGTAATTATGAAATAAGCCCACCAAAAATATACATGTACTTTTGAGTCAGACTCGAAATCACATGTTTTTATTTTTCTGCATTTGTATGAACCTCTCCAATACTCTGCATAATGTCTTCTCTCTGTGCGTATGCATTCTCCATACGGTCTTCTGTTATATATATCATAGATCCGTGGATATGAAGTATACCGCGGAATATGTTGTATGATGTACAGTAACAGCTAAAGCCTGACATATATGAGTAAAGGCATCAGAAGAACTACGGACTTGTATTTACAATGGTTACTGAGTTTTGATTGTGCTGGATTGCCTGGAAGTATATATAGTTTAAGTTGCTATTGTAAACATTATTATTTCAAATAAATTATTATTATTATAAATTAAAATTATTATTATATCGGTACATATTTCATACTCGTGAAGTTGATGCTGTCTCTATCTTATACTTATAAATGACTGGATAGCATTGGTTAGTCATACAAGAGTACATAACCCATTTATATACAGTAAAAAATTAGACACTTATCAGAGTTATTGGTTCAAAGTATAGGATTAGCATGGGCCTCCTCCGTTTATCATATTTCAGATTATTAGGCCGAAATTGGAAACTTATTACCCTTGGAATTTTATGGGCATCCTAATTTAGTGTGTTACACCAAATTAAGCGATCAGTTTAGCTGAAGGTTTATTGTTTATAGCCAAACCGTGAATGCAAGGCATAAATCAGGTTTGATATTCTGCTTTCAGAATACGTTTTCTAAAACTTAAGTTATCTACCAATATCTGCCAAGTTTTGCACAACGAGACTATGAAATTTTTCAGTTTTCTGCTTCAACATAGGTAATTACGTATATATAAGTACAATTAGTTATTTTGTGATATGAAAGTAATGTTCCTCGCATAATATAAGGAATTGGGGCTGAGCATTCTATTCAGTATAATCGACATATCGAGACATGTCGAGTTCATCATGAACATCTTCTTCATCAATATTTCCTTCTTTTGTAAACCATATTGCTATTACTATGCAAAAGATTTTATGATGTTTATATGCTGCAATGTCTATGAAGATAATTTACTGTCTACTACCAGTATTTATGGCTTACTATGGTAATGACGTAGCAGTCTGTACAACGCTACATATTCCTCACGACCCTCCGGACTGACTGAATCTAAGAGCAATTCGTATCAGGATGTGCTTACTATAGGAAATAAGATAACAAAATGCACGACTGAGTGAGTTTCGGAATATTCTATATAAGGATAATTATTTACAGGGAAAAACCTTTTCGACATATCGGCTTGAAAGAGGCTCTACTATCGATTTCGTAGTTCAAAGTGTAGCAAATTGAAGGGTCAGTGGGCTGGTCCCATCTGTCGAAGAACTGAAGGACGGGGAAATAAGCGGGTTCATGAATGGAGACCCACGTCTCGGTAAGCGTACCTCCTGCCAGATGGACCGATGTCTTGAAGAGGGTGTAACTGTAACTGGATGGCAAAAACTGGAGATCTAGGTTTGTGACGTGCCCTGAGGGAGGCAGCGATGGACTGCAATAGGCTGATGGTATACAAGAGCCAATGAATGCCAAATATAGGTACGTAATTTTTTTAAAGCTGAACGTTATTAACTTCCTTATTTAAAAAATACAACATTAGCAAATGGGGAGCACTTTCACGTCTGAAGAGCAATGAAAACTATTTACAGTCTCCCTGTGTAGAAGTAGTACATGCAAGTATCTACTTGTACATACATATGTGAAGTGAAGACAACATAGTTTATTTGTTGACCGCAATATATAATAATGCTCCCACTAGGCATAAAAATAGGTAATAAAATAATAACGTCGAGAAACATTTTATATTATTATTCTGGAAAAGAAAGAGATCACGCCATTATTTAATATTGGCAAACTTGTATACAAAAGTGATTGGGAGAAATCGCTTTTATTCATTTTTATGACACCATAATAAAGGGTACAGTACAGTGATCCCATTGTCTCGATTTTAGGACATGACATGATATATATCTCACTATTTATGAGGCAATGTGATTTATTTTGAGCTTCGTTAGAAATATCAACTCTTCGTCCGTGCATGTTGTAAGAGTCGACTAAGGAACACTGGTATTTTCTCAGGCTAGATAAGCTAGCAACTTATAAATAAATAAATAAATAAACTTCTGCTAGCTCGCTGATAATTACCATATTCTGACCTCTCTATGCTGATTTAGGCTTTAGGATCTTATTGATGACTGTGCAGTTTTGGCTACCCCATTTCGGGAACGTATACAGAGTGTTTTTTCGTCGCCACCCTTAACGAAAGGTACGTACTCTATACATCAAATAAAGTAAGTTTATGCCAATTTTTTTTTTTTTTTAATTACTTGAACGAGCGAACTAGTTTTATCATAGACAGATATTAATTATTTCCCGTGAAAAAATCTTGTTACGCGCGTCTATGTGCATTTATGCAGAAAAACGCAGTCTATTTACTCAACTTTGGACCCTAATATCTTAGGAACCAGACATGCTTCCATGGAGAAAAATGATAGTGATGATGAGAAGATTTCGTAGTTTTCGGGAACGCTGACGACCAAAAATCATCCTGTATATGTTTCGATGATATTGGGCGTTATTAATTATGCTACTATGAGTCAACCCTGTGAGGTTTTATGTCATAGTTGCCCATTCTAAATTCACACACTAAAGTTACACCAAATTAATTTATATAGCTAATTCATGCATTTTTTAAAATTCAAATCAAAAAAATCATAATTATACATATAAGAGACACATATCTTTTACTATTTCGCTTTACTTTCCTGGGGAGAGTTGGCGTCAGGCAGGCAGCCTTAAAACAAATGCCAAATCTTTGTCAACATGAGTTTCGAAAGAAACCATATTGCGCCGATCTCATAAATAATTTGATAAGGGCAGGAAGATGAAGACTACTTTACACTAATGGCGATGTCGCCAAATAAATCTACGGTTTCCTAGAGCAGGAGTGGCATAATGCAACTGTCGATATGTGACTGCTACATTGGTCTGCTATTATGGCGGTACTGCTATACTTTAAAACCAGCCTTTACGTACGAGTTTAAAGGTCCTCGATGGAGTGCATTTTCATTTATTCTACTCTTCATTAATATGTTTCTAAAAGTGCATCAGTGCAAAGGTTAAAGGGGTTAAAGGGGATTCACTCAAGCAAGGCTGTAAATAATTGACGCAATCTCCTTAGCATACCGCTTTCAAAGCAAACACCATTGTCTTAGCTTTCGCACACCCTTTTCCACTCAAGGTTAATGACCGGATTTCCCCTTAGTCTCCAATTCCTTAGGGGCCCGTAGCGATTATATCGTCGTTGTGAGGGCCCCATAGACAATAAAACTTGACCTTTGTATCTGTTTCCTGATTAAACCACTCGTGGTAATCAGTGGATCAGGTTTGGGTCTAGGCTGAGTTGATTGAAGAGCTGGGATCTAGAATACGAACTTCGCAAATAAGTATTTCGTGCAATGGAAAGCCCTCATTCTACATAATACTTACTTGAACGTCTTTCACCAAATTACACCTAATATTGTACCGTGTTATGATCACACGATGCTAGTACTTTCACTATAGTATACTAGGCTAGCTCGCACTATGTAAACTGAATACAGGGTGAAACAAAAGGGGTATATTAAGCAAAAAGCTATATAAATAGTCCACTACTAGAGAACTTATTTCCAAAATTTCAGACTCGAAATAGCATGTTTATTTTTCCAGATATTTTTCGCTTAAATACCCTTTCTGTTACACCCTGTATAACTATCGGGAATCCATTTTGTTCTTTTCGACATAAAGTAATAGGAGATGGTATTCGTGGTAAGTGGGTATCAAATGATCCGAAAACGGATCTTGATAAGTATGGGTCACGTTTTGTGCTATGGTATCATCTGTAGCGTATCTATTGTATAAGAGATTTATACAGGGTGTGGGTGACAGCCAGGCAAATCCTGAAATGCTGTACAAGTACCATTGTACTCATTACTCGCAGGAAATATATTTTTTTCAATTATTATCAGTAATCTTTGCTCTCCGCGCCAATTGTGTTGGGCGATCCTGTGACAAATTAAATGGGCTTATTGTTTATTGTGTGACACATTACTGTTTTTGGATCGCTTGTGGCTCCCCATTAGGGTTGATCAGTTATTTAAAATTTTGAGGGCAACTTTTTTTAAAATTATCTTATGGTTAAAATTTTATTTTCAAGTCATCTATGGCCTAATTAAATGAACCAAACTATTTTTTTTCCTGAAAATATGAAAAAAAATGTCGGAAAATTTAGGAATTTTCCTGCGAAAATTCGGTCAACTGAGTAATATTTTTGAACTCCGTCCGCGTGAACTGCAGAAATAACAAAATTTCGTTGACCGAATTGTAAATTTAAACAATTCTCGAATTTATTTCAACACACACGGAAAATTTCATTAAAATCGGTTCAGCCATTTAGAAGGAGTTCAATCACAAACACACTAACAGAAGATTTGTATTGTTGTTGATGTTAGAGAATCTTTTACATAGGATCCGGTAGACTGCGCTATAGTCGCTGTGTCGATTACTCACAAGGATACTTTAGTTTCAGTTACGGCCGGTAGATGGTTGTTATACCTCGGAAATGTTTCCTTTATCTTTATATAATTCATTAAATCTTCTGTTCATGTGTTTGTAATTAAAGTACTTCTAAAACGGCTAAACCGATTTTGATGATTTTTTTTTGTGTGTGTTCAAGTGGGTTCGTAAATGGTTTAGATTCACAATTCGGTCAATTAGACAATGTTTTTATAACGGTCCATATTGTTACAGATTGTTTCAGAAAGTTTGCATTTAAGGTGTGGGACAGCCCAAGTAGCACAAGAGGCTGTATAGCAACTGAATATTGGACTACAATTACCCTTAAAGTGGTATAAGAAAGCTGCATAAAAGCTGATTCCGAGCTTATTCAGCCCTTAAAACACTTAAACGGGCACAAATTATTCAGCTCTAATGTTATAAGTTTTAAGAGTTATAAGGGGTAACAGGTGTTGTAAGAGGTGAAGAAACTGGTTAAGAGACCATGTTACTCTTTATTCAGCTGAATACCTAAGTAATGTATCACAACGGGCCTGTTGGTGGTAGAAGCAGAAATTTAAGAGAGTTATAAGGGGTAACAGGTGTTGTAAGAGCTGAATATCAACTGGTTGGTTACTCTTTATTCAGCTGAATACCTAAGTAATGTATCACAATGGGCCTGTTGGTGACGCGTGACTATAGAAAATAATATTTTTGTATATTCATTTTACTTATTGTTGAAAAGTGACCGTAGTAACTTGTGACAACATAAACGTAAACGCCATATTAATGGCGGTGTCGTTTCATAATATATTTATTGGTAACTAAGTAAACGGTTTTCTTTATCTGTGCCTTGCCGTGTTTGGGAATGTAAGTTTACTGACATTATTTTTTCTAAGAAAATTTTGGTGCGCTACGAAAATATTGTGTTTTTAAATAATATAGTAATAAATGATGTAAATAAGCTATGTGTTTTAAAATCTTGGCCCAATAATTTTCAATAGTTAGGACAGAACTATTAAATAAATAGAGACTGTTACGATATAAGAAGTAATACCTTATTTAATAGGTTCGTAATTCATGCACAAAACAAATAAAAAAAATGTAAAGTAAATTATAATATTTCCAGGTTCAACACAATAAAATGGTGGTTGATGTTAAACAGCTATGTGAACCATTATTTATCAAAGGGCTGTTTAGTGATTCACTTGTGAACCTATATTCATCAAAGGACTGCTTAGTGTTTCACATGTGAACCATTACTCATTAAAGGGCTGTTAAGCGTTTCACGCGTGAACCATTACTTATTAAAGAGCTGTTAAGCATTTCACGTGTGGACCATTAGTTATTAAAGGCCTGTTGAGCGATTCACCTGTGTACTGTGAAACAGTTCAAGAGCAAAGTAGAATCGAACATATAACTCCGTATGCAGCCTTGGTTGATGTTAAACAGCTATGTAAACCGTTATTTATCAAATGGCTGTTTAGTGATTCACTTGTGAACCTATATTTATCAAAGGACTGCTTAGTGTTTGATCGTGTGAACCATTACTTATTAAAGGGCTGTTAAGCGTTTCACGCGTGACCATTACTTACTACAGAGCTATTAAGCGTTTCACGTGTGAACCATTACTTATTAAAGAGCTGTTAAGCGTTTCACGAGTTAAAGTTAAAGCCATTTATTTTGATATACTAGTGAACCTCTAAATATCCATGAGGCATCTTGTGAACGTTTAAACTATACGCAGACAGTGTCAATGGATAAAATAAAGGCTGCTTAGCGGTAAATATGTTCAGCGCTAAGATATACACAGGTGTTCCATTATGCGTCTATTGGCTTAAATTTATGAGAACTTGTGCTCCTTTAATAAGTCAGCTCAATAACAGTTCACAAGTACTTTTTTATATTGCTCTTGGCTCTTTATAGAACTCTTTGCGTTTTAAGGGTATATTTGTTACCCATAATGCAGCACTTATTTATCCTTAAGCTGTTTAAATATCACTGACTGCTATTATGCAGCTAAGGGACCACGAGTGTATTCTTATATGAGTCTTAATACGCCCAGAGCTGTATGTAGATCTAAAAGTGAGTATTTATTAAGCTATCTGTGCTACTTGGGAGGAAAACGTCTGCCGGGTCCACTAGTCTTTATATAATTAATTAAATCTTCTGTTCGTGTGTTTGTAATTGAAGTTCTTCTAACGAACGGCAAAACCGATTTTTATGATTTTTTTAGTGTGTGTTCATGTGGGTTCGAAAATAGTTTAGATTCACAATTCGGTCAATTAGACAATGTTTTTATTACGGTCCATATTGTTACAGCTTATTTCAGAAAGTTTGCATTTAAGGCATGGGACAGGACAACGTCTGTCGGGTCCGCTAGTTTTATATAAAATCGCCAGGCTTATCAAATCTCCATACGCCACCTACGCTCAAAAATGGTTAGAATAAATCTTTATTGAAAAATAATTTTCTATGTTTGGAAAAGTCAGCATTTTGTCGTAGATATTTTAATCGAACGTTTATTTTTATGCTATAAACAATCCGTGTCGCTTTTGGCGTATTAAGCTGTAACAAAATCATAGCACATATGTGTGCAAAGTTAATAAGGAAGAGTCACAATTTCCACAACGAAATCTAAATATGTAGGTTGTAGCTTATACTCGTATGTAATAGTAATATATAGGTAGGTAAATTAAAAAAAAACAAAGACAAACTTTGGTAGACAAATTTTAATGGAGGCGCGTGTTCCAATTTCGTTCCGCAGACTTTCTACAAAACCGACGAATTTTATTCTGATTTACGTAACAAAGTACAGTCCGTGCGCCATAAATACTACTACTCATTGAATGTAATATTTTTTATTGTCCGTCTAAACGAATTTGCCCTGACTTTAGCTCAAATCTTTTTCATAATGTGAAGATGGAATAAATTTAGAAGCAGGTAGGCTCTTTCATTGTTAAACAAAATACTCGACTTAGTAACAGGAGTTGATAAGTGTATCACATTTTCTTAATGCTATTTTCTACCACGTAGAAAGAATTTAGTGGAGGCGACGAAATAATTTTTTCATAGAAACTAAGGGCGAATGTATCTCATACACTTTCTACTTTAGCAACAGCGACTCCAATATGAATTAATAACCCTACCTAGATGAGCTTATGTAATGTAATAATTTTATGAGCGGTATTCTTAAAGTTTTCGCATCATTCCAACAATAGCGATTAGGCTTCTAAAAGAAGGCTTCGTATTAGGGAAAAAAAATCGCTTAAAATTTTTTTAAATGTGTAAGCCTCCAGACGAACTCGTCTTCGTCAAAATGTTAAATGTAGGTAGTTAGTTTAAGTTTAGTTCATACTACGCTGCCTAGTATACAACAGCAGTCAAAGATATTTTTCGGGTAGATATCTCCTCTGTCCTATCTTCATGTGTTCTACTTTAAAAGTCGTTGACTCCATCGCCTGATAAGGGGCGGATATGACTATAGAAGGAGACATTAGGCGATTTAATTAAATGTTTTGTATCCAGGAGTATACGGATACTGAAAGCTGAGTGAGGTCAATGCCACGGGGTGTTATGTGATCGAACATTGATCCTCCATCTCAAGCAACCTCTATAATTAGGGGTTACTATCTAGTTCTGTCATATGGCAAGAATTTATATTGGCCTATTCCACTCTAATCCACTGGGCAAATCCATTAATCGAGGGATTCTCATACAAAGAGATACATCACATCAAAGCTTAAATTCTATTTCAGCAGGATCATTTCGATCACTCCAGCGCATCCACACACATTAGTAGAAAGTTTCAAGAATACCTTTGTTTTGTCTGATAGGTAGATAGTACAATAGGTACTATCCTTATTCCTGTGGGAGGAGAAGGTCATTGAATGATAATTCTGATTTAATGCCAGAAATAGCTACAAGTCACGAAGACTTTACATTAGGGGGCGTAGACAAGGTAGCATTATTTTCTTGATAGAATCTTTATAAGATCATCATCAAAGCGTTTACATACACAGAGATGGGTCTTAAAATTAATTAGAAAGGGATATATGTACGTTATCCTGATATAATTGAAGTTTTTAATTAGTGTGATCCTCTTTACGCCCTTACTGTTAAGGGATATTAGCCAGCCTGGAGCTAATGCATGCTCTAATTGTGAAGTCCCGTTTAAATGTTCCGCATTTAAATGGAACTAAAAAGATTAAGTGATATAGTAGTGAGTTATAAAAGTCACTAGCGCTATTGTCATCAGACTTTATAATCTTTACGAAATGTAATGGTGGAGTTACAATTGGCACATACGAGTATACGGGTGTAGGTGACAGCCAGGCAAATACTGAAACTCTGAACAAGTACCATTGTGTTGAGTTATACGACAGTGTTATTACTCGCAAGAAATGTATTTTTGATTTGATTATAAGTAATCTTTGCGTTCCGCGCCAATTGTATCGCGCGATCCTGTGGCTAATTAAATGGGCTTATTGGTTATTGTGTGACACATTCACTCGCGACTCTCCATTAGGGTTGATCAGTTATTTGAAAATTTTTGAGGGCAACTTTTTTTGAAAATAATCTTTTGGTTAAAATTTTATTTCAAAGTCATTATCTATGGCCTAAATTAAACGAAATAAAATTTTAGACATTTCAAATTTTTTTCCTAAAAATATGAAATGTCTGAAAATTTTGGAATTTTCCTGTGAAAATTTTCAATGTTTTCCGCCTCAGAAATATGGTCTAGTCATGTTATCAATATTTGCCTGGCTGTCACAAACCTCCTGTATACATTCGTAAGATTTTTTTGAGATATGAAACGTCTGTATATAAAGGCGAATTGGCTCTAAATGGATTTAATCCGCAAAATGCGATTTGTAGCGGGCTTAAATAGATAATGAAAACTTTACGAGTGATAGTGAAAACCGCAAGTTGTCGACACACTTCATTCAATACAAAGCCTATATATACTTAGCTCTTTCTTAAAATGACATGATGAAGTAACCTTTTTATAGAAATGGACTTTGCGAACTCCGCTTTCGCTTGTAAAACTATTATGTTAACTAAGTCCTCTGGTCTATAGGTACATTTTTTTTGTAAGAAAAGTTATTCATTTTTTAAGAGTGTGCCTAGTATTTTGTTGGTAAATAAATTTTCTCGTGCGATCATGCATCTTGCCCCAAAATAGCCTTTTCGACTATATATATCTATCTTGGTATATACCCGCCATAACTACCTAAACGAAATAGTAAGTAAAATTTTTCTATTGAAATTTTTTTGATTGATAAACTAAGATAATATTTTAATAAAACGGAACAAAAGGCTTATCTTATTGGCAGAAATAATTTATTCGCGTTTGCTTTTTGCAATTGAAATAGACGTAAGGTTAAAAACCTTTGATTTGATTCTTGTTATTCCGTTTTCCAAACGAATTTAGTGAAAAGGACGTTAATGGTACAATACTCAGTGTATTCGAGTGTATAACAAGCTTTGTGGCCAAATCTCTGACAGGCGACAGGACATGTCGGTGAACTTAGCAACTCGTTTTCCAGCAGCTCAAAAATAAATCTGAGTTCTATTCTAGTGCAGATGAGTTCTACAGTTCCTGATACCTTTTATAAATAGTTCTGGCATTTTTACCCTGAAAAACTTAATTGAAAAATGAGCTGCTAACTTCCGGTAGCAGATCACTTTTCAGTAAATGAAAAAAAAAAAGAGAGTTCTATTAGCAAACAGGTGAGTCTATAGTTCCTGATACTTTTTACAAATAGTTCTGCCCTTTTTCCATGAAAAACGTCAATTGAAAAATGAGCTGCTAACTTCCCGTAGCAGATCACTTTACAGCAAATCAAATTTTAATGGGTGTTATATTCACATGCAGCTCAGTTCTACAGTTCTTGATAGTTATTATAAATAGTTCTGTTGTTTTAACCTCTAAAAACGTCAATTGATGATAATCTGATAACTTGACATAGAAAATCAATTCACAGCGGATCATGTAAGTTTATCGTTCCAAACAATTTTTAATGAATAACTCTTTCACAATATATTATTCCGTAGCAGACCTGCAACGTGAAACTAAACTCAAGTCCAGAACTCACGTAAAAAATCCAGCAGCTCATACCGGAATGTAGAAAATACACAAAGTATATAAAAACACTTTCAATCGTTCAAAAAAAATCTCAATACTTCTCAACAGCCAGAACTCTTTTGTTTTCCATAGACCTGGAGTAGACCTGCAACCTGATACTAAAATTAAGCCCAGAACTCACGTAAAAGTTCCAGCAGCTCACACCTGAATGTAGAAAATACACAAAGAATATAAAAACACTTTCAATCGTTAAAAAAAAAATTCTCAAAGCATCTCAACAGCCAGAACTCTTTTGTTTTCCATAGACCTGGAGTAGACCTGCAACCTGATACTAAAATCAAGCCCAGAACTCACGTAAAAGTTCCAGCAGCTCACACCTGAATGTAGAAAATACAAAAAGTATGCACAAACATTTCAATCGTTCAAAAAAAAATCTCAAAGCTTCTCAACAGCCAGAATTCTTTTGTTTTCCAAAGACCTGGAGTAGACCTGCAACCTGATACTAAAATCAAGCCCAGAACTCACGTAAAAGTTCCAGCAGCTCACACCTGAATGTAGAAAATATTAAAAGTATATAAAAACACATTCAATCGTTCAAAACAAAATCTCAAAGCTTCTCAACAGCCAGAACTCTTTTGTTTTCCATAGACCTGGAGTAGACCTACAACCTGATATTAAAATCAAGCCCAGAACTCACGTAAAAGTTCCAGCAGCTCACACCTGAATGTAGAAAATACAAAAAGTATGCACAGACTTTTCAATCGTTCAAAAAAAAAATTTCAAAGCTTCTCAACAGCCAGAACTCTTTTGTTTTCCAAGGACCTGGAGTAGACCTGCAACCTGATACTAAAATCAAGCCCAGAACTCACGTAAAAGTTCCAGCAGCTCACACCTGAATGTAGAAAATACAAAAAGAATATAAAAACACTTTCAATCGTTCAAAAAATAATCTCAAAGCTTCTCAACAGCCAGAACTCTTTTGTTTTACATAGACCTGGAGTAGATCTGCAACCTGATACTAAAATCAAGCCCAGAACTCACGTAAAAGTTCCAGCAGCTCACACCTGAATGTAGAAAATACACAAAGAATATAAAAACAATTTCAATCGTTCAAAAAATAATCTCAAAGCTTCTCAACAGCCAGAACTCTTTTGTTTTACATAGACCTGGAGAAGACCTGCAATCTGATACTAAAATCAAGCCCAGAATTCACGTAAAAGTTCCAGCAGCTCACACCTGAATGTAAAAAATACACAAAAAATATAAAAACACTTTCAATCGTTCAAAAAAAAATCTCAAAGCTTCTCAACAGCCAGAACTCTTTTGTTTTCCATAGACCTGGAGAAGACCTGCAACTTGATACTAAAATCAAGCCCAGAACTCACGTAAAAGTTCCTGCAGCTCACACCTGAATGTAGAAAATACACAAAGAATATAAAAACACACTTTCAATCGTTCAAAAAATAATCTCAAAGCTTCCAACAGCCAGAACTCTTTTGTTTACATAGACCTGGAGTAGATCTGCAACCTGATACTAAAATCAAGCCCAGAACTCACGTAAAAGTTCCAGCAGCTCACACCTGAATGTAAAAATACACAAAAATATATAAAAACACTTTCAATCGTACAAAAAATATAAAAACACTTTCAATCGTACAAAAAAAATCTCAAAGCTTCTCAACAGCCAGAACTCTTTTGTTTTCCATAGACCTGGAGTAGACCTGCAACTTGATACTAAAATCAAGCCCAGAACTCACGTAAAAGTTCCAGCAGCTCACACCTGAATGTAGAAAATACAAAGAATATAAAAAACACTTTCAATCGTTCAAAAAATAATCTCAAAGCTTCTCAACAGCCAGAACTCTTTTGTTTTACATAGACCTGGAGTAGACCTGCAACCTGATACTAAAATCAAGCCCAGAATTCACGTAAAAGTTCCAGCAGCTCACACCTGAATGTAAAAATACACAAAAAATATAAAAAACACTTTCAATCATACAAAAAAATCTCAAAGCTTCTCAACAGCCAGAACTCTTTTGTTTTCCATAGACCTGGAGTAGACCTGCAACCTGATACTAAAATCAAGCCCAGAACTCACGTAAAAGTTCCAGCAGCTCACACCTGAATGTAGAAAATACACAAAGAATATAAAAACACTTTCAATCGTTCAAAAAATAATCTCAAAGCTTCTCAACAGCCAGAACTCTTTTGTTTTACATAGACCTGGAGTAGACCTGCAATCTGATACTAAAATCAAGCCCAGAATTCACGTAAAAGTTCCAGCAGCTCACACCTGAATGTAAAAAATACACAAAAAATATAAAAACACTTTCAATCGTACAAAAAAAATCTCAAAGCTTCTCAACAGCCAGAACTCTTTTGTTTTCCATAGACCTGGAGTAGACCTGCAACCTGATACTAAAATCAAGCCCAGAACTCACGTAAAAGTTCCAGCAGCTCACACCTGAATGTAAGAAAAAACAAAAAAGTATGCACAAACATTTCAATCGTTCAAAAAAAAATCTCAAAGCTTCTCAATAGCCAGAACTCTTTTGTTTTCCAAAGACCTTGAGTAGACCTGCAACCTGATACTAAAATCAAGCCCAGAACTCACGTAAAAGTTCCAGCAGCTCACACCTGAATGTAGAAAATACAAAAAGTATGCTCAGACTTTTCAATCGATAAAAAAAAAAATTTCAAAGCTTCTCAACAGCCAGAACTCTTTTGTTTTCCATAGACCTGGAGTAGACCTGCAATCTGATACTAAAATCAAGTCCAGAATTCACGTAAAAGTTCCAGCAGCTCACACCTGAATGTAAAAAATACACAAAAAATATAAAAACACTTTCAATCGTTCAAAAAAAATCTCAAAGCTTCTCAACAGCCAGAACTCTTTTGTTTTCCATAGACCTGGAGAAGACCTGCAACTTGATACTAAAATCAAGCCCAGAACTCACGTAAAAGTTCCAGCAGCTCACACCTGAATGTAGAAAATACACAAAGAATATAAAAACACTTTCAATCGTTCAAAAAATAATCTCAAAGCTTCTCAACAGCCAGAACTCTTTTGTTTTACATAGACCTGGAGTAGACCTGCAACCTGATACTAAAATCAAGCCCAGAATTCACGTAAAAGTTCCAGCAGCTCACACCTGAATGTAAAAAATACACAAAAAATATAAAAACACTTTCAATCGTACAAAAAAAAATCTCAAAGCTTCTCAACAGCCAGAACTCTTTTGTTTTCCATAGACCTGGAGTAGACCTGCAACCTGATACTAAAATCAAGCCCAGAACTCACGTAAAAGTTCCAGCAGCTCACACCTGAATGTAGAAAATACACAAAGAATATAAAACACTTTCAATCGTTCAAAAAATAATCTCAAAGCTTCTCAACAGCCAGAACTCTTTTGTTTTACATAGACCTGGAGTAGACCTGCAATCTGATACTAAAATCAAGCCCAGAATTCACGTAAAAGTTCCAGCAGCTCACACCTGAATGTAAAAAATACACAAAAAATATAAAAAAACACTTTCAATCGTACAAAAAAAATCTCAAAGCTTCTCAACAGCCAGAACTCTTTTGTTTTCCATAGACCTGGAGTAGACCTGCAACCTGATACTAAAATCAAGCCCAGAACTCACGTAAAAGTTCCAGCAGCTCACACCTGAATGTAGAAAATACAAAAAGTATGCACAAACATTTCAATCGTTCAAAAAAAAATCTCAAAGCTTCTCAACAGCCAGAACTCTTTTGTTTTCCATAGACCTGGAGTAGACCTGCAACCTGATACTAAAATCAAGCCCAGAACTCACGTAAAAGTTCCAGCAGCTCACACCTGAATGTAGAAAATACACAAAGAATACAAAACACATTCAATCGTTCAAAAAAAAAATCTCAAAGCTTCTCAACAGCCAGAACTCTTTTGTTTTACATAAACCTGGAGTAGACCTGCAATCTGATACTAAAATCAAGCCCAGAATTCACGTAAAAGTTCCAGCAGCTCACACCTGAATGTAAAAAATACACAAAAAATATAAAAACACTTTCAATCGTTCAAAAAAAAAAATCTCACAAAGCTTCTCAACAGCCAGAACTCTTTTGTTTTCCATAGACCTGGAGAAGACCTGCAACTTGATACTAAAATCAAGCCCAGAACTCACGCAAAAGTTCCAGCAGCTCACACCTGAATGTAGAAATACACAAAGAATATAAAAACACTTTCAATCGTTCAAAAATAATCTCAAAGCTTCTCAACAGCCAGAACTCTTTTGTTTTACATAGACCTGGAGTAGACCTGCAACCTGATACTAAAAATCAAGCCCAGAATTCACGTAAAAGTTCCAGCAGCTCACACCTGAATGTAGAAAATACACAAAAAATATAAAACACTTTCAATCGTACAAAAAAAAATCTCAAAGCTTCTCAACAGCCAGAACTCTTTTGTTTTCCATAGACCTGGAGTAGACCTGCAACCTGATACTAAAATCAAGCCCAGAACTCACGTAAAAGTTCCAGCAGCTCACACCTGAATGTAGAAAATACACAAAGAATATAAAAAACTTTCAATCGTTCAAAAAATAATCTCAAAGCTTCTCAACAGCCAGAACTCTTTTGTTTTACATAGACCTGGAGTAGACCTGCAATCTGATACTAAAATCAAGCCCAGAATTCACGTAAAAGTTCCAGCAGCTCACACCTGAATGTAAAAAATACACAAAAAATATAAAAACACTTTCAATCGTACAAAAAAAATCTCAAAGCTTCTCAACAGCCAGAACTCTTTTGTTTTCCATAGACCTGGAGTAGACCTGCAACCTGATACTAAAATCAAGCCCAGAACTCACGTTAAAGTTCCAGCAGCTCACACCTGAATGTAGAAAATACAAAAAGTATGCACAAACATTTCAATCGTTCAAAAAAAAAATCTCAAAGCTTCTCAACAGCCAGAACTCTTTTGTTTTCCATAGACCTGGAGTAGACCTGCAACCTGATACTAAAATCAAGCCCAGAACTCACGTAAAAGTTCCAGCAGCTCACACCTGAATGTAGAAAATACACAAAGAATATAAAAACACATTCAATCGTTCAAAAAAAAATCTCAAAGCTTCTCAACAGCCAGAACTCTTTTGTTTTACATAAACCTGGAGTAGACCTGCAATCTGATACTAAAATCAAGCCCAGAATTCACGTAAAAGTTCCAGCAGCTCACACCTGAATGTAAAAAATACACAAAAAATAAAAAACACTTTCAATCGTTCAAAAAAAAAATCTCAAAGCTTCTCAACAGCCAGAACTCTTTTGTTTTCCATAGACCTGGAGAAGACCTGCAACTTGATACTAAAATCAAGCCCAGAACTCACGTAAAAGTTCCAGCAGCTCACACCTGAATGTAGAAAATACACAAAGAATATAAAAACACCTTTCAATCGTTCAAAAAATAATCTCAAAGCTTCTCAACAGCCAGAACTCTTTTGTTTTTACATAGACCTGGAGTAGACCTGCAACCTGATACTAAAATCAAGCCCAGAATTCACGTAAAAGTTCCAGCAGCTCACACCTGAATGTAAAAAATACACAAAAAATATAAAAAACACTTTCAATCGTACAAAAAAAATCTCAAAGCTTCTCAACAGCCAGAACTCTTTTGTTTTCCATAGACCTGGAGTAGACCTGCAACCTGATACTAAAATCAAGCCCAGAACTCACGTAAAAGTTCCAGCAGCTCACACCTGAATGTAGAAAATACACAAAGAATATAAAAACAATTTCCAATCGTTCAAAAAATAATCTCAAGCTTCTCAACAGCCAGAACTCTTTTTGTTTTACATAGACCTGGAGTAGACCTGCAATCTGATACTAAAATCAAGCCCAGAATTCACGTAAAAGTTCCAGCAGCTCACACCTGAATGTAAAAAATACACAAAAAATATAAAAACACTTTCAATCGTACAAAAAAAATCTCAAAGCTTCTCAACAGCCAGAACTCTTTTGTTTTTCCATATACCTGGAGTAGACCTGCAACCTGATACTAAAATCAAGCCCAGAACTCACGTAAAAGTTCCAGCAGCTCACACCTGAATGTAGAAAATACAAAAAGTATGCACAAACACAATTTCAATCGTTCAAAAAAAAATCTCAAAGCTTCTCAACAGCCAGAACTCTTTGTTTTCCAAAGACCTGGAGTAGACCTGCAACCTGATACTAAAATCAAGCCCAGAACTCACGTAAAAGTTCCAGCAGCTCACACCTGAATGTAGAAAATACAAAAAGTATGCACAGACTTTTCAATCGTTCAAAAAAAAATCTCAAAGCTTCTCAACAGCCAGAACTCTTTTGTTGTTCCATAGACCTGGAGTAGACCTGCAACCTGATTCTAAAATCAAGCCCAGAACTCACGTAAAAGTTCCAGCAGCTCACACCTGAATGTAGAAAATATTAAAAGTATATAAAAACACATTCAATCGTTCAAAACAAAATCTCAAAGCTTCTCAACAGCCAGAACTCTTTTGTTTTCCATAAACCTGGAGTAGACCTACAACCTGATACTAAAATCAAGCCCAGAACTCACGTAAAAGTTCCAGCAGCTCACACCTGAATGTAGAAAATACAAAAAGTATATAAAAACATTTTCAATTTCAAAAAAAAAAATGTTTGTGTATTTTCTACATTCAGGTGTGAGCTGCTGGAACTTTTACGTGAGTTCTGGGCTTAATTTTAGTATCAGGTTGCAGGTCTACTCCAGGTCTATGGAAAACAAAAGAGTTCTGGCTGTTGAGAAGCTTTGAGATTTTTTTTTGAACGATTGAAAGTGTTTTTATATTCTTTGTGTATTTTCTACATTCAGGTGTGAGCTGCTGGAACTTTTACGTGAGTTCTGGGCTTAATTTTAGTATCAGGTTGTAGGTCTACTCCAGGTCTATGGAAAACAAAAGAGTTCTGGCTGTTGAGAAGCTTTGAGATTTTTTTTGTACGATTGAAAGTGTTTTTATATTTTTTGTGTATTTTTTACATTCAGGTGTGAGCTGCTGGAACTTTTACGTGAGTTCTGGGCTTGATTTTAGTATCAGGTTGCAGGTCCACTCCAGGTCTATGGAAAACAAAAGAGTTCTGGCTGTTGAGAAGCTTTGAGATTTTTTTTTGAACGATTGAAAGTGTTTTTTATTTTTTGTGTATTTTTTACATTCAGGTGTGAGCTGCTGAAACTTTTACGTGAGTTCTGGGCTTAATTTTAGTATCAAGTTGCAGGTCTACTCCAGGTCTATGGAAAACAAAAGAGTTCTGGCTGTTGAGAAGCTTTGAGATTTTTTTTTGAACGATTGAAAGTGTTTTTATATTCTTTGTGTATTTTCTACATTCAGGTGTGAGCTGCTGAAACTTTTACGTGAGTTCTGGGCTTAATTTTAGTATCAAGTTGCAGGTCTACTCCAGGTCTATGGAAAACAAAAGAGTTCTGGCTGTTGAGAAGCTTTGAGATTTTTTTTTGAACGATTGAATGTGTTTTTATATACTTTTTGTATTTTCTACATTCAGGTGTGAGCTGCTGGAACTTTTACGTGAGTTCTGGGCTTTATTTTAGTATCAGGTTGCAGGTCTACTCCAGGTCTATGGAAAACAAAAGAGTTCTGGCTGTTGAGAAGCTTTGAGATTTTTTTTTGAACGATTGAATGTGTTTTTATATACTTTTTGTATTTTCTACATTCAGGTGTGAGCTGCTGGAACTTTTACGTGAGTTCTGGGCTTTATTTTAGTATCAGGTTGCAGGTCTACTCCAGGTCTATGGAAAACAAAAGAGTTCTGGCTGTTGAGAAGCTTTGAGATTTTTTTTGTACGATTGAAAGTGTTTTTATATTTTTTGTGTATTTTTTAAATTCAGGTGTGAGCTGCTGGAACTTTTACGTGAGTTCTGGGCTTGATTTTAGTATCAAGTTGCAGGTCTACTCCAGGTCTATGGAAAACAAAAGAGTTCTGGCTGTTGAGAAGCTTTGAGATTTTTTTTTTGAACGAACGAAATGTTTGTGCATACTTTTTGTATTTTCTACATTCAGGTGTGAGCTGCTGGAACTTTTACGTGAGTTCTGGGCTTGATTTTAGTATCAGGTTGCAGGTCTACTCCAGGTCTATGGAAAACAAAAGAGTTCTGGCTGTTGAGAAGCTTTGAGATTTTTTTTGAACGATTGAAAGTGTTTTTATATTCTTTGTGTATTTTCTACATTCAGGTGTGAGCTGCTGGAACTTTTACGTGAGTTCTGGGCTTAATTTTAGTATCAGGTTGTAGGTCTACTCCAGGTTTATGGAAAACAAAAGAGTTCTGGCTGTTGAGAAGCTTTGAGATTTTTTTTGTACGATTGAAAGTGTTTTTATATTTTTTGTGTATTTTTTAAATTCAGGTGTGAGCTGCTGGAACTTTTACGTGAGTTCTGGGCTTGATTTTAGTATCAGGTTGCAGGTCCACTCCAGGTCTATGGAAAACAAAAGAGTTCTGGCTGTTGAGAAGCTTTGAATTTTTTTTTTTGAACGATTGAAAAGTCTGTGCATACTTTTTGTATTTTCTACATTCAGGTGTGAGCTGCTGGAACTTTTACGTGAGTTCTGGGCTTATTTTAGTATCAGGTTGCAGGTCTACTCCAGGTCTATGGAAAACAAAAGAGTTCTGGCTGTTGAGATGCTTTGAGATTTTTTTTGTACGATTGAAAATGTTTTTATATTTTTTGTGTATCTTTTACATTCAGGTGTGAGCTGCTGGAACTTTTACGTGAGTTCTGGGCTTAATTTTAGTATCAAGTTGCAGGTCTACTCCAGGTCTATGGAAAACAAAAGAGTTCTGGCTGTTGAGAAGCTTTGAAATTTTTTTTTGAACGATTGAAAAGTCTGTGCATACTTTTTGTATTTTCTACATTCAGGTGTGAGCTGCTGGAACTTTTACGTGAGTTCTGGGCTTGATTTTAGTATCAGGTTGCAGGTCTACTCCAGGTCTATGGAAAACAAAAGAGTTCTGGCTGTTGAGAAGCTTTGAGATTTTTTTTGTACGATTGAAAGTGTTTTTATATTTTTTGTGTATTTTTTAAATTCAGGTGTGAGCTGCTGGAACTTTTACGTGAGTTCTGGGCTTGATTTTAGTATCAGGTTGCAGGTCCACTCCAGGTCTATGGAAAACAAAAGAGTTCTGGCTGTTGAGAAGCTTTGAGATTTTTTTTTGAACGAACGAAATGTTTGTGCATACTTTTTGTATTTTCTACATTCAGGTGTGAGCTGCTGGAACTTTTACGTGAGTTCTGGGCTTGATTTTAGTATCAGGTTGCAGGTCTACTCCAGGTCTATGGAAAACAAAAGAGTTCTGTCTGTTGAGATGCTTTGAGAATTTTTTTTTAACGATTGAAAGTGTTTTTATATTCTTTGTGTATTTTCTACATTCAGGTGTGAGCTGCTGGAACTTTTACGTGAGTTCTGGGCTTAATTTTAGTATCAGGTTGCAGGTCTACTCCAGGTCTATGGAAAACAAAAGAGTTCTGGCTGTTGAGAAGCTTTGAGATTTTTTTTTGAACGATTGAAAGTGTTTTTATATTCTTTGTGTATTTTCTACATTCAGGTGTGAGCTGCTGAAACTTTTACGTGAGTTCTGGGCTTAATTTTAGTATCAAGTTGCAGGTCTACTCCAGGTCTATGGAAAACAAAAGAGTTCTGGCTGTTGAGAAGCTTTGAAATTTTTTTTGAACGATTGAAAAGTCTGTGCATACTTTTTGTATTTTCTACATTCAGGTGTGAGCTGCTGGAACTTTTACGTGAGTTCTGGGCTTTATTTTAGTATCAGGTTGCAGGTCTACTTCAGGTCTATGGAAAACAAAAGAGTTCTGGCTGTTGAGAAGCTTTGAGATTTTTTTTTTGAACGATTGAAAAGTCTGTGCGTACTTTTTGTATATTCTACATTCAGGTGTGAGCTGCTGGAACTTTTACGTGAGTTCTGGGCTTGATTTTAGTATCAGGTTGCAGGTCTACTCCAGGTCTATGGAAAACAAAAGAGTTCTGGCTGTTGAGAAGTTTTGAGATTTTTTTTTAACGATTGAAAATGTTTTTATATACTTTTTGTATTTTCTACATTCAGGTGTGAGCTGCTGGAACTTTTACGTGAGTTCTGGGCTTGATTTTAGTATCAGGTTACAGGTCTACTCCAGGTCCTTGGAAAACAAAAGAGTTCTGGCTGTTGAGAAGCTTTGAGATTTTTTTTGTACGATTGAAAGTGTTTTTATATTTTTTGTGTATTTTTTAAATTCAGGTGTGAGCTGCTGGAACTTTACGTGAGTTCTGGGCTTGATTTTAGTATCAGGTTGCAGGTCTACTCCAGGTCCTTAGAAAACAAAAGAGTTCTGGCTGTTGAGAAGCTTTGAGATTTTTTTTTTGAACGATTGAAAAGTCTGTGCATACTTTTTGTATTTTCTACATTCAGGTGTGAGCTGCTGGAACTTTTACGTGAGTTCTGGGCTTGATTTTAGTATCAGGTTGTAGGTCTACTCCAGGTCTATGGAAAACAAAAGAGTTCTGGCTGTTGAGAAGCTTTGAGATTTTTTTGTACGATTGAAATTGTTTTTATATTTTTTGTGTATTTTTTACATTCAGGTGTGAGCTGCTGGAACTTTTACGTGAGTTCTGGGCTTGATTTTAGTATCAGGTTGCAGATCTACTCCAGGTCTATGGAAAACAAAAGAGTTCTGGCTGTTGAGAAGCTTTGAGATTTTTTTTGAACGATTGAAAGTGTTTTTATATTCTTTGTGTATTTTCTACATTCAGGTGTGAGCTGCTGAAACTTTTACGTGAGTTCTGGGCTTAATTTTAGTATCAAGTTGCAGGTCTACTCCAGGTCTATGGAAAACAAAAGAGTTCTGGCTGTTGAGAAGCTTTGAAATTTTTTTTGAACGATTGAAAAGTCTGTGCATACTTTTGTATTTTCTACATTCAGGTGTGAGCTGCTGGAACTTTTACGTGAGTTCTGGGCTTTATTTTAGTATCAGGTTGCAGGTCTACTCCAGGTCTATGGAAAACAAAAGAGTTCTGGCTGTTGAGAAGCTTTGAGATTTTTTTTTTTGAACGATTGAAAAGTCTGTGCGTACTTTTTGTATATTCTACATTCAGGTGTGAGCTGCTGGAACTTTTACGTGAGTTCTGGGCTTGATTTTAGTATCAGGTTGCAGGTCTACTCCAGGTCTATGGAAAACAAAAGAGTTCTGGCTGTTGAGAAGTTTTGAGATTTTTTTTTAACGATTGAAAATGTTTTTATATACTTTTTGTATTTTCTACATTCAGGTGTGAGCTGCTGGAACTTTTACGTGAGTTCTGGGCTTGATTTTAGTATCAGGTTACAGGTCTACTCAGGTCCTTGGAAAACAAAAGAGTTCTGGCTGTTGAGATGCTTTGAGATTTTTTTGTACGATTGAAAGTGTTTTTATATTTTTTGTGTATTTTTAAATTCAGGTGTGAGCTGCTGGAACTTTTACGTGAGTTCTGGGCTTGATTTTAGTATCAGGTTGCAGGTCTACTCCAGGTCCTTGGAAAACAAAAGAGTTCTGGCTGTTGAGAAGCTTTGAGATTTTTTTTTGAACGATTGAAAAGTCTGTGCATACTTTTTGTATTTTCTACATTCAGGTGTGAGCTGCTGGAACTTTTACGTGAGTTCTGGGCTTGATTTTAGTATCAGGTTGTAGGTCTACTCCAGGTCTATGGAAAACAAAAGAGTTCTGGCTGTTGAGAAGCTTTGAGATTTTTTTGTACGATTGAAATTGTTTTTATATTTTGTGTATTTTTTACATTCAGGTGTGAGCTGCTGGAACTTTTACGTGAGTTCTGGGCTTGATTTTAGTATCAGGTTGCAGATCTACTCCAGGTCTATGGAAAACAAAAGAGTTCTGGCTGTTGAGAAGCTTTGAGATTTTTTTTTGAACGATTGAAAGTGTTTTTATATTCTGTGTATTTTCTACATTCAGGTGTGAGCTGCTGGGACTTTTACGTGAGTTCTGGGCTTGATTTTAGTATCAAGTTGCAGGTCTTCTCCAGGTCTATGGAAAACAAAAGAGTTCTGGCTGTTGAGAAGCTTTGAGATTTTTTTTTGAACGATTGAAAGTGTTTTTATATTTTTTGTGTATTTTTTACATTCAGGTGTGAGCTGCTGGATCTTTTACGTGAGTTCTGGGCTTGATTTTAGAATCAGGTTGCAGGTCTACTCTAGGTCTATGGAAAACAAAAGAGTTCTGGCTGTTGAGAAGCTTTGAGATTTTTTTTTGAACGATTGAAAGTGTTTTTATATTCTTTGTGTATTTTCTACATTCAGGTGTGAGCTGCTGAAACTTTTACGTGAGTTCTGGGCTTAATTTTAGTATCAAGTTGCAGGTCTACTCCAGGTCTATGGAAAACAAAAGAGTTCTGGCTGTTGAGAAGCTTTGAGATTTTTTTTAAACGATTGAAAGTGTTTTTATATTCTTTGTGTATTTTCTACATTCAGGTGTGAGCTGCTGGAACTTTTACGTGAGTTCTGGGCTTAATTTTAGTATCAGGTTGCAGGTCTACTCCAGGTCTATGGAAAACAAAAGAGTTCTGGCTGTTGAGAAGCTTTGAGATTTTTTTTTTGAACGATTGAAAGTGTTTTTATATTCTTTGTGTATTTTCTACATTCAGGTGTGAGCTGCTGGAACTTTTACGTGAGTTCTGGGCTTAATTTTAGTATCAGGTTGCAGGTCTACTCCAGGTCTATGGAAAACAAAAGAGTTCTGGCTGTTGAGAAGCTTTGAGATTTTTTTTTGAACGATTGAAAGTGTTTTTATATTCTTTGTGTATTTTCTACATTCAGGTGTGAGCTGCTGAAACTTTTACGTGAGTTCTGGGCTTAATTTTAGTATCAAGTTGCAGGTCTACTCCAGGTCTATGGAAAACAAAAGAGTTCTGGCTGTTGAGAAGCTTTGAAATTTTTTTTTTTGAACGATTGAAAAGTCTGTGCATACTTTTTGTATTTTCTACATTCAGGTGTGAGCTGCTGGAACTTTTACGTGAGTTCTGGGCTTGATTTTAGTATCAGGTTGCAGGTCTACTCCAGGTCTATGGAAAACAAAAGAGTTCTGGCTGTTGAGAAGCTTTGAGATTTTGTTTTGAACGATTGAATGTGTTTTTATATACTTTTAATATTTTCTACATTCAGGTGTGAGCTGCTGGAACTTTTACGTGAGTTCTGGGCTTGATTTTAGTATCAGATTGCGGGTCTACTCCAGGTCTATGTAAAACAAAAGAGTTCTGGCTGTTGAGAAGTTTTGAGATTTTTTTTGAACGATTGAAAATGTTTTTTATATACTTTGTGTATTTTCTACATTCCGGTATGAGCTGCTGGATTTTTTACGTGAGTTCTGGACTTGAGTTTATTTTAAGGTTGCAGGTCTGCTACGGAATAATATATTGTGAAAGAGTTATTCATTAAAAATTGTTTGGAACGATAAACTTACATGATCCGCTGTGAATTGATTTTCTATGGCAAGTTATCAGATTATCATCAATTGACGTTTTTAGAGGTTAAAACAACAGAACTATTTATAATAACTATCAAGAACTGTAGGACTGAGCTGCATGTGAATATAACACCCATTAAAATTTGATTTGCTGTAAAGTGATCTGCTACGGGAAGTTAGCAGCTCATTTTTCAATTGACGTTTTTCATGGAAAAAGGGCAGAACTATTTGTAAAAAGTATCAGGAACTATAGAACTCACCTGTTTGCTAATAGAACTCTCTTTTTTTTTTCATTTACTGAAAAGTGATCTGCTACCGGAAGTTAGCAGCTCATTTTTTCAATTTAAGTTTTTCAGGGTAAAAATGCCAGAACTATTTATAAAAGGTATCAGGAACTGTAGAACTCACCTGCACTAGAATAGAACTCAGATTTATTTTTGAGCTGCTGGTAAATGAGCTGCTAAGTTCACGGACACCGACAGGACTTCGATAAATCTAAATTGAAATTTCAAAGTTTAGTGCTCTTGAATTCGATGTTTAAAACAACCTTTTGTACTTATATTTGGTGATACAGATTAAAATATTGTTGCACGAGCCGTTGTTGTTATATGAATCATCAGTACTTCATATCAAGCATTTTGCAGACAGCTTTTTGGGCACGGCAGCTGATAGCGAAGGTCGGTTAATGATGATACCTTCTGGAGACTCGTTATTCAATGGTTAGAAATTGATTTCCTTTAGAAACAGGTGACTGTCAAATAGTTTTTATTATCCAGTCCTAACTTCTAACTACTTTTACCATCAAAGATGTTTGATAACCATATTATGATGATTAAAAACAGCTTATCTATACATATAATAAAATTGTAACGAGTCGCTGTCTATACATGGAAGATATATGAGAAAAAATATTATATAAGACCTTTGTCAACGCAATAGTACCCAAAAGAATGATTCTTGGAATTTTTGTCTGTTTGTCGGTTTGTCTGTGCGTTTGTGCACGCTAATCTCAGAAACGGCTTAACCGATTTCGATGCAGTTTTCAGGAATATATTGTGACAGGTCCTACTTAACATATAGGCTACTTTTTATCCCGGGAAAGCTTTTTATCCCGGATAATTTCGATATTTAGTTTTTTCTGTAGTCCACGCGAACGGAGTTGCGGGCATCCACCAGTATACAAAATAAAGTGTTCAAACTAGGTTATGCTACCGGCTGTGTAAGTGCTAACTTGGAATTAACTGAACTAGGTATGTACCATATCGTCTAGTCAGCTACAAAGTTTCCCTTCTAATTAATAGAGGGCTTGAAACTGGAGTGTTCCTATCTAGATTGTTTTCAGGTAAACATTCCCCTCTAAACAGTAGACGTATTCTCGTGAAAATGTATGAAAAAATATTAAATGATAAAAGTTCATATTACATGATTGTTTAAAATCTCCTTCCTTGCATGTCGACCGATTAAAAGTAAAGTAAGGAATTTCGGAGTATCCTTTAAGGCGTTAAGCTGGAAACTTTTCACAGATTTTTCTGCACTTCTGGCTAACTAATTTTCTGGAGCACAGCAGGTCGTTGTCGTCGTCAGCCTAATTGCAATCAACTGCTGGACGTAGGCCTTCTCCAGAGCATGCCACAAAGCTCGATCTCCCGTTTGTCCCATCTGATCACTACCAGCCGCCCTCTTGAAGTCATCGGTCGGTCGGCCGGAAGGTGTCCAACACTGCGCTTGCCAAGGCGTGGTCTCCAATAGAAAACACGCTTACTCTACCATCCACCGGTTCTACGACAGATGTGACCAGCCCACTGTGCGTTGCTACTGCAGTTTGCTATATTTCGAGACCACGTCGGTCACTTTGGTCTTCTGCTGGCTAATCTTGTACGACCTTGAGGTAGTCATTGTGACAAATGTCTGTAAAGAAAAGTAATAAATTCTTGGCAATTTTTCTTGTTTGAAAAATATTTCTGTACAAGACGTTTAAAATTCTGGAACTACAACTGCTTTGTAAAAATGAATTCTACGAGAAAGTATTTTTTAACATTCTTACTATATAGCTAAAGTAATTTACCTAACAAAATTAAATATATTTACAAAGTTGCCGTCTACCCAGAGGGTGCCCACTTTTATTAAAACACTTAATTATTTGGTAATAAAATGAACTGATTGAATCAAACGAGCCTAAACTCGATGGGGTTGCGTCGTTTAATTACAAAGTTCCTATGGCCACCTTCTAGCTCCATCATCAGATCAGCTCTACGTCATCATAATATTGCATTGTTATCTGATTTATTCATACATGCAAAATTTCGTCTCAATCGGAAACCAGAAAGTGGATAAATTTAATTTGAAAGATTTGGTTACAGATATTGGGACAGGTGAAACTAAATAAAAGCTTATAAAATATGTTAGTTCGGAACGGGAGTTATTCTGTGGAGCTTACTTTATTATTTTTTCCTTCGCCTTCACGCCCAGTAGCTACTCAACTTGTTTCTGTCTCAGTAACACAAGCTCGCATTATGGGACCTCGTCATTATTCGGAAATAAATAAAAGACAGACATGTCAACGAAAAAGTGATTGCGTAACATCCCGAACAAAGCAAAATGTGCCTGTAATTTTACAAATTGACTTGATATGGGTCCCCATTACACGGTTTCAGTCAATATTCTGAACATCATTCCTTTTGATTAGTGTGCATATTTATTGCTAAAACTTGCCTTTTATGTACAGTAGAATTTATTTTTATTGTTATTGGAGTCCGTTTTATTTTTTTTGTATTCATATACCTACCTATACAGGGTGTAAGAAGTGTATTACTGAATTGGTAGGTAAAGCTGAAGCCTGATATACATGCAACAGGTAGAAAGGCTTCTCTTAAGCTAAAAACTATTAAAATAGCGCACTATAAAAACCAATCCACAGAATATGAGACCCAAAATTACATGATTATTTTTCAAGATTGTACGAACATTCCTGAGTTGTTTATAGTCGTAAATAGTCTATGCTGTTTGGAAAAATAAAAACAAGTAATTTTAAGACTCAAATTTTGTAGATATGTTCTTCATAGGGCGCTTGTTTCCATAGCATTTAACATATCCATTTTTTGACATCTTGTATAAGGTGGTTTCAAATTATTAGTTTTAGAAATCAATTGTGACCTGTCTAGTCTCGTGTCAAAAGGAAATTATGTGAGTTGCTATCTATAAAACAACAATGAGAGGTTTATTCATGTTAATAACTATGTTATAATATCGCACCTTCGGTAGAACAAGGGCACAATTGTCTAACATTGCAAAAGCAAATTGTGCCTTTGTTCTACCGAAGCTGCGATATATATGTATTTATATACCGTTGCTTAGTACCCACGACACAAGACCTTAGGGATCTTAATGTGGGACTAGGTTAATGTGTTGTGTAGTGTGTGAATATTTATGTATTTATTATTTATAATTAAATTTTCTTTCCCGGGGTCATTGAGTTCATTTAGGTACCCAATCGTCCGTTTCCACAATACCTTTTGTGTGTTATGTAGCCACCTAACTTAATAAAACAATTTGAATTCACTTTCAGTAGACACTGTATAAATTAAAATATGATAGTTGAGATCAGTTGACCTTATGCAAAGTTACGATGAGGTCAACCGATTTCCAAACTTTTTAACAAAGGAGTCTCCACGTGACGGCTAATTTTTATAGTTGGTAGTCTTCATGATAGTGACCCTGTTTGCCTTTGGGTTCGAATACCGGTGGGTACAAACATTGATATAATGATGAATATTGATGCTTGTTTCTCAGTCATGGATGTTTCCATACTAATCTATGTTAATGTTTACATTACCCCTAACATAAGACCTTAGGGAACTTAGTGTGGGACTAGTTTAATGTGTTGTGAAGTGTGCGAGTACATATTTATTTAATATCCCCTAATCGTATGTGCGGATGTGGGGTATTACTCGAATACATCAGCTGCATTTCTTCCGAGCATGTCGTAAGAGGTGACTCTGAAACTCGGGAGTGTTCCCTCAGGCGATGAGCTAGCTACTTGTCACTGATCATAACGTGAACGGATAACAGATCGAGAAAAAACGGATAACCTAACACTAATATTAAGAATGAGCTTAATTTACCACAATCGGTAGGTGTCAGTCTATGAAACGGAAGTACAATAAAGAATATAAAGGAATATAACTTAATTACATGTTTTAAGCAAAATATTAATTTAGTTTTATTGACAATTTTGGTCAATTTGATACAAGTCGAATACCATGCTTACTATACGGTTGCCAAACCTGGATATACACAAACAAAGTAAGACAACAAATTAAATGCACACAATCAGCAATGGAGAGGAGCATGCTGAAGATTAGGAAAATTCAAAAAGTAAAGAATGCGACCATCAGACAAAAAACAAAAGTTGCAGATGCTCTTATCCATGCACTTACACTTAAATGGAGGTAGGCCGGGCACATCTCACGATATACAGACAAAAGATGGACCATTGAAACAACAAGATGGAGAGGCCCATCAGGGAAAAGAAATGTGGGAAGACCAACGAGACGGTGGGCTGATGATTTAACTCAAGTTGTAGGATACGACTGTGTGAACTTTGGTAAAGACGGAGAGTTATGGAAGAAGACGGAGGAGGCCTTTACCCTTACAGGGGTCCATATTTCCGTCACAGATACAAACTAACACTACTCACATAATTTAAGCAAACTTACTAATAAACTACTAACAACATTTGAAATGTAAAGTTGAAATTTAAAGTTTATGATATTCCAAGCGCCTAGTTTCCCTTTCACGCATTTCGATCTAAGCCCACAATAAATATTTGCTTTTACTTTACCTGTGTGTATACTGTATAGGTATAAAACCTGTGTCAGTATTCTAACTCAGTTTACTTTACTTAGGTTGTGTTTACATTTGAATTTCCTTGGTGACATTATCGACCATAATTTTATAACTGCAACTAGTGGAGCCCGCGACTTCGTCCGCGTAGACTGCAGAGAAATCAAAATGTCGAAATTATCCGGGATAAAAAGTAGTATGTGTTAATCCAGGGTGTCAGCTAATTCCATAGCAAATTTTATTAAAATCGCTCCAGCCGTTTTTACGTGAAAGAGTACAAACATCCATCCATCCATACTTACAAACTTTCGCGTTTAAAGTATTTAGTAGGATAGCTCTTTGTAAGCCACGTGTAACACGATTTAGGTACTACCTGCAAAAGCGCTCATATATAAGCTTAGGTACATAATAAGTAATTATTCAGTAAATGAGGCAACTGTATTTTTTTATTTACATATTTTATCCATAGTAGATAAACCCAAAGATTACTTAACGGAATTTCGGTAAGAAAAATAAATTATTAAGTCAAAACCGCCAGATTTCACAGCCTAGCCGTCCACTGCCGTACGTGGCGGGAATAATATTGTTGTAAACACGAGATGTGAATTATTAAACAAGAATACCTACAATTTATTAAAAAAAAAATTTTAATATTTTTTAATTTTTAATAATATTAAAAAAAAATTGTAAGGAAATGTTTTAATTTATGTGATTATAGTACTTAATGACTGTTTGTTGCCAAAATAAAATAAAAAAAATAAAAAAAAATAAAAACTGAAACCTTTAACGATTCATCTCACTGAGATAGGTACTGGCTGGTAGTATAATATAAATATGTGCTATGTTTACACCAGGGCTATAATTATAGGTAGTAATTAATTTTAATTGTGACAATTATAATGACCTATTAATGGATCTGGAATTTATTTTAAGAATTTACCGTTCGGTAACATAATCGTTCGTATAGTATGTATGTATGTACGTACGTTATTCTAGAAACCAAACAGTCCTGACCCCGTATCGGCGATTTTGTTGACAGTTAATAATAAGAAATACTCATTTAAACTAGATAAAAGGAGATGTGCTGCCAAATGTTTGTCAGGCAAGCCATTATGCTACTTCCATTGATAAAATCTATCAGATTATCAATACCAGCAAATGTCAAAAATATAGCCTACTGATGCAGCTACAATGTGTTTAAAGTTAACCTAAATTAAACAAAAAAAGAACATGCTTACGTTAAATTAAACGGCTCTCACTCTATTAAACGCTCTACATCCAAGAGCTTTCCTTTAACTAAACTTTAATTACAAAATTTATCAAAGTTTCACAATCCACGTTAGTGTTTCTAAATTAACATAATCTAATTAATCTGGAATAGTTTAAACTAGACCAAATATAATTTGCTGCTATAGCTGTATTTTAAAAATCATTGAACAAACAGACATACTCATGGAGTATTCCCAAAAATATTTTGTTCTGTCTGTTTGATAGCCAGACAGAACTGCTGGCTCGCATTTTACATTGTGGGGTCCAATGTAAAAGATCAGTGAAAGAGCTAGCCAGTCGACTCTTAGATCATGCCCGGAAGGAGATGCAGCTGATGTAATCTTTTTTTTTACAATTAGCTAGGCAAACATTTGTCCGCCATCGTGCCTGATGGTAAGCAAGATGCGGCCTAGGGTGGTACATGTTTGCCTAGAAGTGCCTATTCACTCTAGCTTTGAAGATACCAATATTCTAGTGCTCGGGAATACATCGACATCTAATGAAGTCCCGCATCAGTACAGGCTAAGGATCAAGGATATAAATTATAAGCGTCGTAATGATAATATATATGTCGAAGCTATATCGTTGATGTGATCGTTATTATAAAATAGCCAAAATGTTATCACCACATCATAATAATGACATTATTTCATGATACTAACCTAACCGATCATTTTATGAAATGACTATCAACAGAAGGAATTCCTATCAATATATAAACAGTTCTATTTCTAATAAGTCATCTAATGCCCGAGTTTTAAACGTATTCCTAAACCAAGAAAAAGACGCGACGTCAGTGTAGCTTACGTAGCGCAGTATAAGTCAATGACAAGCTAAAATTCGCCCCTCGTATACCGGTCACCCAGTGACGTGTTTATAGGTAGACGCGGGGTTTCATAATGAAATCTTTATAAAAAGTGGCACCAGTAAATCTATGTAAACGTGATAACTGCATTAGATTAGATTTTTAAACTTGAATCTTATGTAGTTACCATAAGACTCGACTTTGTCTGTATCAATTTATGACAATAGATGCCCAGCCATACAACTGAGCAGCTATTTGTCGTGTAATTTTTTGAGCGCTGTCACTGAATCTAGTTATAATTTATCTAAGTGGTCACCCGTACCACAACGACTCTATTTTTCATCTAAGTAGTTTGGTTGTAAGCTCGTAGGCTGATTACATACATATACAATGCAATAGCAAAAATGTGCAATTATCGCAATGCAATGGCAAATTTAATATTGGTCGCTTTAAATTAATGTAAACTTTATAAGCGAAAGTCTAAAATTTTTGCATTCGCATTGTTTTGATATACGAGTATACAAAATTAGGGGACAGGTTGACCCAACTGCGTGAACTGCTCCAGAGATCTAGAGCTTAGATTCGGCTTAATCGTGAGAGTGTTCATCAAAATTATGACACAGTAGATTTTTTTTATTCAATAGCAATCAAGAAATTCTGTTCTGTTCTATGTGGTTTTGGTAGCAGAACTCGAAATAAGTTAAAAGCATCGAGCTATCGCTACTCCTTTAATGGCACTAGCTCTGTAGATAAGACAACCGTTGCACCACCTCCTTTCTGTTCTTCCTTCATTTCCTAAACAGTCGGTCTCCAGAAATTAACATAACCTTATTACCGGGCCACATGTGCTGTTTCCCATTTCGTACAACCATTTACAGTCAGGCCTTCTAGTTGACATTATTTTAGTATCAAACTGGGGTCGTATATTAGTTAACTTCCCTAATTTCTGAGGGATCCTGTATTCCAAATTGAGATGATGACTATGATTCATTTTAAATGTTATTTATGCGTACTAAAATTAATGATCATACCTATATTTAAATTACAATTTGTATTAGTGTAGCAATAAGCCTTAAAAGTGGTGGGTAAATGAATTTTTGAGATGTGAAAATAAATAAATAATAATGAAAATTAGAACATCATCTGACCACCTGCATAATTTATTTATAGCAACTGATGATATATTCTTTATAAACATTACTATCATTACGAGTATAGATGAGAATATAAATAAGACGTTTGTATTGAACATTTTGGGAAAGTCTAAAATTGTGTTATCTCTAAAAGTTATCATCATAGCAAGTTTTTTGTTTCTTTTAATTTGAGATCTTTTGTTTACAAATGCAAATAAAATATCTGTCATCCACATTGCGTTAAATTTTTTTGGCATGTAGATATTAATGACTCTAATTGTAGGTAATTGAGCTAAAATCGAATCAGACAAATTTTGAAGAAAAATACAAATAGAATATCTAAGCCAGAGTCGTCAATCTTCAAATCTTGTTTACGCACAGTCATCTTCAGAATTCCATCGTGCTCTTTATACCTCATCGCCTTCTGCTCAAACGTATTAGAGGTTTAGTTGTCTTCACTCGTTCGTATAGTATGTTGGCTTCTCATAGTGGGGGAAGAGGCTCTTGCCACGAAGCACGAAGCCATTTCAGTGTGCACGTGAAAGTGCAAGGATTTTGTGCAGTGATCATACGCTATCAGCAGTCTACAGTTGTGTAACGTTTCAAGTCTCCGCGGTCACAGGCAATCGG